>JAOYFF010000049.1:2337217-2349454 GCA_025773925.1 Cryptomyrus ogoouensis
ACGGTCTGGCCCCTTGAGTGCGCCTCCCGCCTGCAGCCCGTCTGTCCCCCCCCCCCCCCCCCACATGTTTATCCGGCCTCCCCCTGCACTCCCCCTCCACCTGCCCTTACCCTTCCCCTGCACCCCCCCCTGCGTGCCCTTCGGCCACTCCTGCTTACCTATCAGTCCAGCGTACGCTTTCAGGCAGACAGCTCTGCTATCACTCAGGCACCCAGAGGGCCACTGCGAGGAGGCCTGGCAGTTATGCTGGAAATCGGCCAGTCGGGACCTGAGAGAGACAGACATACAGACAGGCAGGCAGGCAGACAAATGGGCAGAGAAACAAGCAGACAAACACAGACAAGCAGGCAAATGAACAGACAAATGGGCAGACAGACAATGGGCAGAGAAACAGAAATTCAGGCAGAAAACGCAGACAAACAAGCAGCAGAAACAAACAGGCACACAAAAAGCCAGACAAACATACAATCAGGTACATAAAAAGGTATACAAGCGAGGAAAAAACAGGCAAAAGGTAGACATGTAAACAGGAAGACAAACAGACAAACACAAACCGGCAGACAGTTACAAACACCCCGAGAAACACATACCCACAATGATACAGAGATACGACGACATACACAAACACACAAGGACACACACACACACACACACACACACAGAGAAACAGCGATATTGCAAAAAGCAGGAGTAAAACAATGTAAATTATACTGATTATCTGTTGATCATTTCATAAATGACGAGGAATCTGATTACTTTTAATACATCTGGTATCTAACTTGACCTCCAGCACTGAGACTTCTTTTCAGTGGCTGGTTTTCCTCACAAACCGCTGAGGTCTGCCATGTTCCGAAATGACCGATAAGAGATGTCCCACGGCTGAGAGAGCAGGAGAATTACACTGTGCCAGGTCTGCTTCAAAGCCAATGGGTGGAAAGGTCACCCGTGAAGTCGGGCATTGGTGTCGCCGAGCAGGAGACACGTGGATTCCTATTGGACAACGAGGCCCAATGAATGAGGACCTTTGGAGGTCACCTGCACATCGATAACCATGCGCAGATTATATGCATATGAGGACCCGCACCTTTGAGTAGAAATAAACTCAAACAGAGCAGTTGTCCACATCAGACGATCAAATAGACTAGACCTTATAGAATTTATATATTTTTTATTAATTGAGCCTGGTGAGACTTTCTGGAGACACAGAAATAGACGGGATCAAAGGCTCACTCATCATTAATTCGATCACTTCTTGCTCTGCGATCTATTAGTCTACATAATTTACACTGTGGTAGTTTAGGCGTTTAGAAGTTTCCAGAATGGTGTGTCACTCAGTGGCTGTTAATGCACCATGTGTGTGTTCCCAGGGGGTGCTGTATGACATCATCAAGCTGAAGGCGACCCCCCCCCCGAAGCTTGGGATAATCAAAAATAGTCAGAAATAGGAGGGAATCAGTGTATAGACGACGCAGGATGCATGAACTGCGTGTGAGTCGGTGTGGCGTCAGGCAGAAAAGTCGTCGCCAATCTAACTTTTACACCTACTTTGGATTTAACCATGTTTACCTCATTCAGCTTTTCTTGCCCACATAGTAAGAACCTTGAGGGTTCAGACTGGCACTTTCTCTCCTGGAATATTCTCCAGGAATTTCTATTATTTGTCAGAACGGCAAAAGAAGAGACATCAGTCATTAATTATATGAAGAAGCTGCTGCTGTTTACACTGGAATGAGTAAAAGTCAGATCTGCAGCAGCCCAGTTACTGGAATGTAATTACCTCAAAAATCACTATTAATGTTATTAAATTCAGAGGCTGGTAGTTCAGGTCCAGAAAGTACAAATCCAGACCAAGATTTTGTTTCAACCAAACAGTTGAGCATGAAGAATCACAGTCACAGAGCCCTCAACTGGCTGGTTGAAACAAAATCTTGGTCTGGATTTGTAGTTTCTGGACCTGAACTTTCCACCTCTGATTATATTTTTGTGGTGCCGCAGAGTAACATTTATAGTGACTGTTTTGTTGGTTGTGAATGTTTGGTATCTTATGAGATACCGCAGTCATTACATATCAAAAACATCGCACCTGTTCTGAGATTCTGAAAACTAGCTGTTTGCACTGGGAGGGAGTCATTTGTTTTGACCTCCGGGGGAGAAACATTTAAGGCGCTTGTTCCCCTCTCAGATTTTCACTACTGTATGACAGCAGCTGCTATGCATTAATCTGTTCTCAAATCAGGCACCTTGGGCTCACTGCAGGCTGGGGTGCTACTTACCAAAAAGTTAAAAATGAAATTAAACATGTTTAGAATGCAGCACGTTACTCCGAGGAAAAGTAGTTCATAGTATAAAAAGTATTATTCTGAGTTTGAAAAATTTGGAATAATGTGCATTTCTATGTAAAATTTAGGATGTTCAATCTGAAAATCTGGTATCCCGTCTTCATGCCCGGGGATGGGCCTCCGCCCCCCTCCCACCCCGTACTGGATACGTATTTATGGAAGATGAATGGATGGATGATACAGGTTCCCAGAATCACTTACAATCCCCCAGAATTCAATGGCTGCTGATCTGACCGCTCTGCGATACCTATTATGTATGAAAGTGCACTTATACAGTGGGGACTGCAGCCTGAAACAGCAGGTACACAGCCGCTGCTGAGCTCCGTCTAGCTGTCAAGAAGCTGTAAATTCGAACCGGCGGGAGACTCCGAATGTGCCCGTTAGACAAGCCGCGTGTTTATAATTCGCGTCATGCCGGAAAAACCGAAGCCTGGCACCCTCTTGCAAAACCAGCTAGCAAAATCTGAGCCCGGCAATCTGTCACGCGGCGACGGCGTCTCCCCGAGTGTTCGGCCACTTGGTATGAGGAGAGGTGTATTTATGTTCTCTGCTAGCCTTTCATTTCGCTCCAGGTCACCTGACACCCAATTACCCGAAGCCCCGCCCCTTGCCCCACCCACACACCTCATAATTGTTCACGTTCTTGTTTTAAAGCTTTCAGCGGTATCCCAAACATCTCCCTGTCAGCAATTAATTATCTTTAATTCAATTAAAAGCGAACTACATTAACTACCTTCCATTTGTTAAAACAGCCTCTATCGGTCTCACCCATATGGCTCTATGTGTCTCAGTTCCATGACTGTTTTCAGGGTTTGAGATTAAAGACAGGATGATGAAAAGAGACATCCATGACCTGAAGTGAAGGAATAAGGGAAGAAACAGCATTTGGATGAGAGCCTGGGCTCATGACGGGCATGAATTAGCAGCTTAGGTGAGTATCTCCCACTGTGCTGGCGTATCTCACTCTCTGTGAGTGTCAGATGTGCAGCCGACACACACTGACCTGCAAAACCGACACACACTGATAAGCACAGCCGACGCCCACTGAAATGGAGAGGTCGACGCCCACTGACCTGCAAAGCCGACGCCCACTGAAATTAAAGGTCGACGTCCACTGACCTGAAAGGCCGACGTCCACTGAAATGAAAGGACGACACACACTGACCTGCAAAGCCGACGCCCACTGACCTGCAAAGCCGACAACCCACTGAAATGAAAGGTTGACGCCCACTGACCTGAAAGGCCGACGCCCACTGACCTGCAAGGCCGACGCCCACTGACCTGCAAAGCCGACGCCCACTGACCTGCAAAGCCGACGCCCACTGACCTGAAAGGCCGACGTCCACTGAAATGAAAGGTCGACACACACTGACCAGAAAGGTCGACACCCACTGACATAAAAGGCTGACGCCCAGTGACTTGAAAGGCAAACACTCACAGACCGCAGAGGTCGATGCCCACTGAACTGACTCCCACTGACCCAAAAGGTCGACGCCCACTGACCCGAAATGCCAGCGGTCACACACACAAAAGGTCGATGCCCACTGAACCAAAAGGTTGACGCCCACTGACCCGATATGCCGACGCCCACACACACAAAAGGCCGACGCCCACCGACCCGAAATGCCAACACCCACCGACCCAAAAGGCCGATGCCCACTGACCCAAAAAGCTGACGCCCACTGACCCAAAAAGCCGACGCCCACACACACAAAAGGCCGACCCCCACTGACCTAAAATGCCAACACCCACCGACTCAAAAGGCCAACGCCCACTGATCCAAAAGGTCGACGCCCACCGACCCGAAATGCCTACGCCCACCGACCCAAAAGGCCGACGCCCACCAACCCAAAAAGCCGACTCCCACTGATTCAAAAGGCCGATGCCCACTGACCCAAAAAGCTGACGCCCACTGACCCAAAAGGTCGACGCCCACCGACCCGAAATGCCTACGCCCACCGACCCAAAAGGCCGACGCCCACTGACCCAAAAGGCCGACGCCCGCTGCACTGACCTGCAGAGCTCATCCCTCAGGCAGTATCCCTGCAGGCTGAGACAGCTGGGCTTGCCATCGGGCTCTTCATAGGAGCAGGAGGGCACGATGGTCTTGCGGCGACGCTCCCCGCACAGCGCGTCGGCGCAGGGGCAGAAGAGCACGCCGAAGCTGTACTCCTCGGGGACGCGCTCCAGGAAGCGACGCAGCGCCCGGTGGCACTTCTGCCGGTTGCAGCGGTTGGAGCCTGGCACGCGCTTAGTGCAGGCCAGAACGTACTCGGAGCGCAGCGAGCCGCATTTCTCGTACAGGCCGCAGTCCTGCGCCGCCTTCAGGCAGTGGTTTTGCCCATCCAGGGGGAGAGAGGATGCTGGGGGAGGACGAAAGGCAGGGACAGGGGTGTGGAAACCGGACTTACAGGTTACTGGACTAGAGTTTTAGAATAGGATGTATTAAAGCCGATGATGCAGGAATGTACCACAACGCAAGTGCCTTGGGGCAACTCTGCTGTGAAAGGCGCTATATAGAAATTAACTGAATTGTAAAGGTCAGGCACCTGCCACTATGGAGGCCATGTGTGACACGTCGATATGCCTCAGCAGCCCAACCTGCAGGTCTTCATACGGGGAGACGTGATACTCGTCCTTACCTGGGGGGTGGGACAGGGCAAGGAACAGTGACAAGCAGGGAAAAATAAAGACAGGATATAGGGAAGATGCAAGAGGACAGATGGATGGATGGATGGATAGATAGATACTGTTATTAATCCTGATGGAAATTGCAGGTTTACAGCTGCTGCACAGAAGAAAGACATGTACTGCAGCTACAACAACTGTTTGATGTAAAAACTTCTCAGCGACTTCACATACTAATTTCCCAGCAGCGGCATCACGCTTTTCAAAGGGCGGCCGATGTTCATTAGTATCTGTGCTTCTCAAATCGCCGAGGCGTACAATCTACCGTCGGATGGAGCCAGCAAAAGACATTTCCCGTTCGCTCCATTCCCTGATATTTGCCTATACAGATACGTGTGAGTCTGTGATAAATTAAACGCCTCAGGAAACACGGCTATTCATTAAATTAAACATCAAATAAAGTAAATCTCTGCCCGTAATGGATTGGCATCACGGCCCGGCTGTGCTGTGCTTTCTAATTTAGCTCCAGATTCTCCGCCACTGGACTGGGTAAGCGGTTATGTAGGTGTATGAATGGATAAAATAAAAATATTAATAAAACATGTTACATTTTATGGTATAAATATTAAACGCAGGCCTCAGGTGCCGATTTGTAGGACCTATGGCTAAACCTGCGATATGCATCTTCTGTGCTCGACCCGAGAAATAACACTGACAAAAGCAACTCACCCTCTGAGAACCTGACTGTCCAGTAGACCTTCAGGCATTGCTCTTCTCTTCTCGCGCCACGCTGGCACTTACAGGCCAGCAGGGGGCGGTACTGCAACAGGGCGCCCTGTGCCTCCAGGCACTCATGGCGTGCCTCGGGTGCCAGGGGGGACACGGCCTCTTCGTCGGCACAGTATTCCAGCACCCGGTAAGCGGGCAAGCACTCGGGGTCCGTGACGCACCTCTGCTGCGCCTCTAGGCAGTCCGCCACGGGCAGGGGGAGCGAGGCGGTGGCCAGGGAGCTGCCTGCGGGCAAAGCGAGGTGAGAGAGCAGGGTCAGGGGAGTTAACGTGAGCTTCGGGATGGTGGAAAAGGGGTCGCCAACTTTGGCCAGCTGGCTGGAATGAGATTTTCAATTCGAGACGAGTCTGCACACACTTGCACATGCATTTACATGCATGTAACAGTGTTATAGTCTGTAGGGTTTGCAGACTACCCCAGCGCTGTTGACGTAGCTAATTTTAGATTTATAATGGAATAATATAGATCTGCATGAGAGTCTGAAAGCGTGACTTTCATGGCAGATGCGTGAGAGATGCTAACCCGGTGGAACTTACTGGCATGTAAACTTGGGCTGTATCACGGTAACACAGTATGTCACGAGATTTATTTGGGGGGACCCCACCCCGTTCCACGAATTTTATCGCGGTATACCGTGTCATAATATCTGGGCAGCATGACGGTATATAAAATTAGAAACTGCCCAAACCTACAAGCTATAAAGTCACTTTTGTTAGCGAAACTAATTGCATTTTCTCTGATGGTAAAACCGATTTCATTTATATTAAAGAAGGTTGACTTCTTTTAACAGACCATCGATACAGTGCGATGTAGTGACATTTCCGTTACCTGCCGCAGAGCTAAATATTCAAAACGCGATATGGCATTTTAACACCGCGAGCTGCTAAACACACCTTGAATAATTATCTGGCGTCTCAATTAAGCAGGAGCGCACTCTAATTAAACGCACGCTGGGTCACAGCACACATCATGATTAAAGTTAGATTCAGACGCGGCGCGGTCAGAATCACAATCACTCCGTACGGTCTGGGTCTGACTCGCACGGAATACATTACAGAGAAGAGACACGGCTGATCGTGGGGACGAGCGGCCTGAATCCACCGCGGACTTAAAAGCACGCCAGTGTGATATGTGACACATACAGCCAGCAATATGTAACAGCGACCGAGCTGAACAGATCTAGCAAAGACGCTTTGTTGGGATAGACTCACTGACTTAACTTCTCTGGAAGCTGTACTCTCTCATCTTCGCCTCCAGTCTTTATTCGGATCTGAACATCCAGAATTGAAACACAAAAGCCCTATGATGATGCTGTTGCTTTTTTTGCCATTTTCAGAAGGACATTGAAATGCTACATTCCATCTACCACATCTTTGAGGCACACACAAATGTAAACATATTCAGAGTGAGTCTGACGCTTGGGGTCTGAGCACTGGGTCAGCCATTTATCTGGAGCATTTGAGGGGGGGATTTAAGGGTCTTGCTCAAGGGCCCAGTGGGGACCAGATTATTCTGCCGAGAACAAGATTTGAACCGGTGACCTTCTGATCACAGTCATAGAGCCCTGACTTGCTGACCCACACATCAACCCACATAATAATAGGGCCAAAGAAGCTAACCATGTTTTCAGAACAGACATTTCTCTTGCAGGAAACACTAATACAAGTGACATAATTATATTAATTTGCTCCAAAACCGGAATAAACTTTTTTATTAACATTCACGTCTGCAGAGCTACGATGCTGTATATCCCTGAAAGCTGGAGCAGCGTGAGAGCAATTTAGAGCTTTTCTGTGCCTTGGTCACTTCAGTGATTCAAATGAGGCTGAGAGTAAGATTCAGGGTCAGCCCTGAGCAACTTCAGATTTCACAAGAGAAAATGGAGGGAGGAGACTGTAATGAACACACGACATAATGGTGCATTAAGTGTTTACTTCCCAAGTATGTTACATGCTCGGTTTCAAAGCAGAACAGCTGCAGTCCAACTGAAAAAAAATTGATTGAACTGAAAAACATGATTCTGAAAAATGTCATCATGGCTGAGAGGGTCTGGAGGATGGACTCGGTACTCGGTACTCAGTACTCGGTACCCGGTACCTGCGACTGCTGTGTAATCGGGGAATATGGCTACGCAACCACAGGGCACCATTCAGACTGAATAAGAGGTCAGTGGGAAAGGGAGGAGAGCCTGATGGGGAGACATCGGGGTGATCCTAGCATTTTTTAAGGTGAAGAGGGAATAAGAGGAGCCAAAATTTATACAGAGGGGCCAACCAATGATATGTTTCAAATCGGTGATTGACAGGGGAGAGGGCACTCTGGGGGCCAATCAGCATTCACCTGGAGTCAGTACCCCAGTGGCCCCGCCCCCATAAATCCCTGATAGAGACAGATCTGACCTCAACTTCCAGCACTGGGTACAGTTCGGTGTTTTAACAGAAAGACCGGAATGGTGCACACATGGAGCGTATTAACCCGACAGATGAGGGACTGGAGGGGGAGCCGGCTTGTAATACCTTCACCTGGAAAGCACAAGCTAACTGGTGATTGTCCAAACCGTGCGATTTTGCAGTACAATTACGTGCCTTCAGCCAACTACATCACTACCATGCAGACACACAAGCCCCCTTTGTTCTGCCATTACATCTGTCCTGATCTGTTCTCTGGGTTGTACTGCTATTCCTTGTTACTCATTTGTTAGCATTGTTGGTAAGACTTTACTTGAGGGGGCACGAGGAACTTAGTTACTCAGTTACTACTCGAGTACAAATCATGAGCAAATATAGTAACTGCATGAAATACATGAATCGTCATGATTGATTAATGATGAACAGGCATGGGATCAGTATGTAACTAACACTTAATTAATGGTTAATTAATACATTAAGTAAGAGTGTACTACTACATTATTTTTGCTCCCTCAAGTAAAGTGTTACCACGTTGTTTAGTGTTTAGCGTCATTGCTGTTGCCTGAGTTCTTAGCATAACACCTATCTCAACTGCAAGGGGAAGATGATGAAATGGCTTACAACATCACCTCCCACCCACCCCCCACAGAAAAAGACAGCTAAGAGTGTTCAATTAGGAACATCTGTAGGGGGAAGAAAGCCAGAAGGCAAGAAAGGAGAGAGAAAAAAAGACTGTAGGGGGTTCAAGGTCAATTGGCTGCCCTACCTTCTTGGGAATATCAACCGGGAAAAGTAGGAGAGGCCTGTGAGGAAGGGGTGAGGGAGACCACGAGCGATGACGGATATCAGGCGGGATATCAGCACGGTGTCAGTCAGAAGCACAGAAGCACGCCGCCCCGGGGGCTGATTCGGAAGGTTCCGCTCTGTATTCATGCATCGCCTCAGCCCTTCCTAACTTTTGCATTGCGAGGGAAGGGGCTGGTGTTTAGCACCGGAATACCAACCACGCTCACTCGGTCCCCGCAGCCCGCAAAGCCTCCACAACTGTCTCATCCGTTTACAGATCGAGCTCCTAAAAAAAGCCCAGCTGAGCTTTAAAAAATGTAAGTGGAAAAACCGATAAAGAAACCTGCCGGTTAAATCACTGTTTCTGTTATATACGGTAAAAGTTTTTCTTACAAATGATTGCGAAAAACTACTGCGCATATTTTCTGCACTAAAAAATGATTGGCTGATCAAGTAACTGGCATGGTTAGATGGTGCTAGTGATCTTTCACGGGACAAAATGGAGTTCAGCTATCTTATTAAAAATCAAGCACGGAATAATGCTGGAATACTATCCATCTCACCTAAGCTTATTTTCACACATCCTGTAGGATTTGTTTCGTGCGGAAAAAATGAGTACAGTGAGTGGTGGGCACATTCTGCCATTATTTAAAAAGAAAGAATTAATGATTGGGTATATGAGCTGGACCTGGAAAGGGTACGTATTTATTATCTATAACGGTAATCTGTAGCGTGTCCTAATTGAGAAACAGAAAAAGCACATGGTGTCTTTCTGAAGCCAGTGGTGGACGTTTAATTCACGCCAACATCGTATCTTCTCGAAGCCACACCAGTAGTCAGACGATTCAGACGGTTCAAATCAAGAAAAATGTAACAAAAAGTTTCACGCAGCTGTTTGTATATAGTAAATAACAAATCAAATACTGGATATTTTATCAAATTACAGCATCGGGCTATAGCCAACGATTGGTACTTTTAAGAAGCACTGCCATTTC
The DNA here is from genome assembly GCA_025773925.1 of Cryptomyrus ogoouensis. Lineage (NCBI taxonomy): Eukaryota > Metazoa > Chordata > Actinopteri > Osteoglossiformes > Mormyridae > Cryptomyrus > Cryptomyrus ogoouensis. Next base: position 2,347,163 of record JAOYFF010000049.1, read on the forward strand.
CAGCAGCCTTGTCCAGGTAGGGCTGATCTTGAGCAGCTGTCAAGAAGGACGGGACGTAAAGTAGGGCACATCCAGGGGATGAGGCAGGCCCCTTACGGAGTCCTCACTGTCACACGGTCAGATCGGAGCCACCACTTCTAACGTGTCTCCGGATCGTAGGAGGACGCCAGGCCAACCCACGTGAGCTCAGGCAGCACATGCAAATTACCCACACACAGAACCTGATGCATGCAAGAGCAGGCAGAGAGACATTATTACACTTAATGTTACCTAGATATGCGGGAAATCAAGAACCGCAGGGTCGGGATTACCATAAACGCTCGTTCACTGACTGGTTTAACCCAATTCTCTGTGGTTCCCATTACCGTAAACCAGGCAGTAACCAACCACAACAGGCACATGTAACTTTAATTGCTCCCATTTCCTTCGGAATTCCTGCATTATTTTAGTCTTTAGGCTACCTGCAAGCTAAGTAATACTACTGTCAATATATCGCCAATATATTATTTCTCTTTACAGATTTATCGTGCTACTGGACTTAATTTCAGCACTTTTTGAAATATATATGCAGTTTACAGCAGCCATGAAGTCATGGCGATTTGTGTACGGCAGCCATAACTATCAATCACAGAAGCAAAGCTTGTCTGTAAAGCCCCAGGCTTTTATCCAGCGCTACTCAAATGCAGAGGGCACGTGCATGTTCATGTAAATCAAGTAAAGAGTAATGCATAACATTATGGTCCTGAATAGTTATTAATCATCTTGTGGGCAGACTTAATGTATCGCTATATCACCTGGCAACAGTCTAAATAAAGCGTCCTTCATAACACCTTTCAGGCATGTTTTGTAATGCACGCGTCATTTATGTTGTACCCACGACGGCACAATGCATAGATCTTTATTCATTAAGCTCGTACGTACGGAGCTTTCGAGTGCAAAGTAATTAAAAGGCTGTGAAATTTTATGTCACGATGAAAACTTTCGGATGTTGACTTAAATGTCCATAAGTTTTGCTTGCAGATCATACTGATTTTGGCATGCTGACTGCCAGAAAAGCCACGCATAATAGACATTTTTATCATTTACATTTCTAATACTTGCATTCAGGAGAATGTATCGACACCGTATTCGAGCAATATTTTTTGTATATAGAATTATAGCAATTATATACTCGCCCTTAAATACAGATGCATCATATTGTTTTGTCACTTTAAAGCATATTTTTTTAATCTATATTACTAATCGTTATTAAGTTTAATCTCAATTAATCACTGGAGCGTCTGGCATATGGACAATCGTTCGGTTATTACGGAAGGTTCGCATAAACCGATAAACTGTTTAAAAGGCGATGGACAACCAGGAATGCGAGAAATTCAATATAGCGGCGATCTTGCTGATCATATAAAACCAATGAACGCTAAATGGAGTATAAAGCCGGACATGGATAATGATTGTGTCATATATATAAACAGACCAAGAGAGGACAAGAATACATTTAGTACTAAAATTATTGAAAATGAACCACAAGGCCAAATGACTGAAATAGCAAGCGATAACCTGCTCACCTGTGATGAAGACGTTCAGAAGTATTCCGAGGAAGATCATGCTCGGTCCCCGGCCGTCACTGAGCGCTCAGTCTCTCGCTACTTTCCTTCTGTTCCACCTGGAGCCAGTTCAGGATATTTCCAGCTGCGAATCTATTTCAAAACCATCCCACAATGTTAACACGTGCACCTAAACATTTTCATTATCTTGTCAGCCTTTGCGTGCCTTTAGAATAAAACTGAAAATAGTTATAAAAATGAAAATACCGACGACCGCCCCCAGAGCGCTGCGGACATTTAATGCATCACATTTCTACCAGTGGGAAATACAGAAGGAGATAAACCGGAATTACCCTACAAAACTTTTATTCTCCCCGAGAAGATGCGCTGGCATCACAGAGCCTGCTGGCCGGCGTCTCTCGGCGGAGCTGCGCGGCGATGGGGGTCTGGCCGCTACGGTCCGCTCCGCATTGGCGGCGCCGTGATTGGCTCCGGAGCGCACGGCCGCAGCAGAAAGGCGACGCGACGCAGAGATCCAGATGTCAGGTGAGATCGATGATGAAAACAAATCAGATAGCCTGTGGGGTAATGGACCTCTAGGAAGCACACTGTAAAAAAAGAGTTCTTAATTACGTTTCGCCCCCTTGTTCCCGCCCGTTTCAACTTCATTGGGGGGGGGGGGGGGGGGGGGGGGGAGGGAGAGTGGCGATAGAAAAAAAATTGGGGAAAAAAAAAAAAGAAATTTTTA
>JAOYFF010000049.1:2349464-2363601 GCA_025773925.1 Cryptomyrus ogoouensis
TAGAGACCCCAAGTGATAAAACTGAAAAAAAAAGATTTTGTAATTCCGCTCCCCCCCCTTCGCCCCCCGGGTGTAGGCAGGGTGGGGGGGGGGGGGGGGGGGTGGAATGAGACTGTCGTCAATGCAAAAGTTACGGCGAACAAAACATGAACTTCATTAGAGATGGACGTAAGAAAAGCAGGGCATCTTCACAAGTAAATTCTAGTGAAAATAAATAGAGCCATTTAAATTGGGAGCCGTGGACTTGCACGAATTAGAGTAAATTGGGAGTCCATATAAAATAATTTAAAAGAGAGAAACGAACCGTGAGTTGGGGGATTTCCCTATTCATTTGCGCCAGAATGGGAAATTAGAGAGCAGAGGTTTACAATTACCGCAGACTGTAAGTCCCCACGCAGCTGCTGTGAACCCCAGGCTCCAGCACCGCTAATTCTTTAATGTAAGACCATAGCTGCCGTCGCTGAAATCTAGCGGGTGCTTCCTAAGCACTGTTTAGCCCTCGGTCCTTTTGCGTTTCGACAGGTAGGCTAAAATTATCAGAAAAAAACAAGCAACGTATGTCTTTAATATAGCTGACTTTGAGCTGTGCTGTAATGTAGCAGCGATGTTATAATTGTCACGCGCCCGAAGATCAGCCAGATAGGAACTTCATCTTATGCTAAAAAAGGTGAAAATATAAATATCGAAGGGCAATAGATAAAAGTCTGTTAGCATCTTGTGCACATGTTTATTTGCACTTGTTTACAGTATGCAGTATAATGTTAGAAAATCCAGCATTCAGCATTTTTATTGTATTTGGACACATTTTGAGTAACGTTCATATAAACAGAGCTCCCAGATGTATTTCTGTATAGGGCAGCTGCCTGGGATATACAGGAAAATATATGATTTAGCCTATCTGAGACCCTGGTATACAGCACGTACTCCCAAACCAGAGATCACGTTGAGTAAAGCTGGATGTGTCTCTCAGCACAGCCCTCTTTAGGTCCGCTATAGCCCCAAGTATTTCAGCTCCGATACCAATCTTCCTTGGAAGAAAAAGTCAAGCCCCAGGTAAACTTGACTTAGCTGCTGATCTTTTCAGTAGCTCGAAACTCCCCTGTATCTCAACATTGCCTTATACAGTTTGGCTGTATCGAAACCCTTCGGAAGGAAAAAGTTATAAATATTATTTGGTGTATAATTCATAACCTGTTCCAAAACAGAACAATCTACAAAGAGATTTCACTTTGGGCGTGTGTAGAATGACAGCAGGTATTGCAGTGTCTTTCAACATTGTTGCCGGTTCTTTGAAGAGTTATAGTTGTTAAATGGTCGCTCATGACAGCTCGCGAAGATCTTAGTGAAGAGCGGTCAGATTTACACATTTTACTAGTCTCAGAAGACTGACTTTATGAAGTCACGCACCTCGCCTCCCGTGCACAACGCGCTGCTTCATAAATCAACGCTCCACTTGATGCGCCATTAATCTCGGCGAACAGCGCGAGATATGTGGTAAAGATACATCCCCAAGTGACAGGAACCTCTTGGGGAGGGTAATTTCAGGTCGTCGAAAGGAATTTGTTCCACGTGTGACAAACAGATGAGGTGAAGGTAAAGCACGACAACACAAGACCTAAAATCAGTCTTGGACCTGGTTGCGTTAACCAGATCCATATTATTCAATTATTAACCTATCTAGCACCAAGCCTTATCTAATCAAACTCTGGGGAGCGCTTAACATTTACGCACGACCTGACAGCCGTCAGTAAAAGCAGTGAAAACTAATCAGAATGAGTGACATATTGTTTGCTGCCAGTAACCGGTTGACGCCAACTCTGGGCCGCATTTCTATGTGCGTGTTTCCCCATGCGACTCCATTAGGCTCGGAAGAATAGGTCGGGAACCACGGCGTTCTGCCCCCAACTTCATCTCCCGGCACTCATCCCCTCTTCCCATCACCCTTGTAGTATATCAACAAGTTTTCATCCTAATAATTGCTCCCCCCGTTCAACTCGAAGCCGCCCGCGACCCTGAACATCACTTGAAAGGTCCTGACTTAGGATGTCTCGTGCAACCACTTCGCATCCCTTAAATCCTGCGGGGGACGAGCGCGAGAGAAAAGCAATTACTGATGGGCACGATAGCGCGCGCCTGAGCACTCCTCTGGCCCCACTTCAATAAATGAGTCCTCCGGCACACATGTGCATAGAACAGTTTTTATCGGCGTCTTGAGTGCGACTTCCGGTGCCCTTAGAAAGAGAGGCACTATTATGGAGATACACATAACCGGGGGCGTTTAAAAAAATCAGGGGCTAAGTCAAGTTTGTCTGGGGCTTGACCTGTTTTTTTTAAGGAAGACTGGCATCGGGGACTAGGTTTAAAATACTCAGGGCTATAGTCCCCCGTGATCGGACCTAACGATGCCCATGTCACGTAAATGAAAGTTTCAGCCACGGCTGAATTTCTGTGCTGTATGCCTGTGTAGCGATCGGTGATTCGACCAGAACGGGCACGCAGTAGTTGTGGAAGTCGTAATTTATTTCCCTAAAATGAACAGAGCAGTCAGCGACGTACAGCCTCTCCTCAGCTTACACAGCGCCAAATCCAAGTGGATTCTGACAGGAATTGTACATCGCGCAACACAGGTGTGACAGAAAGAGTAATCAAAAAAAAAATTATATCCATACAGAATGAAATATAAACACAAAACTTCCCTATTAACTTACAACCAAATGTAAGTCAAAACAAAATGTTAAACAATAAATACCTCTCGAACATAATACATAACCTACCTAAAATGAACAGAGCAGTCAGCGACGTACAGCCTCTCCTCATCTTACACTAATCGTGGGAAAGGGAAAAGTTTATTACAAATTTTACCTAAGGTTCCTTAATAGTAATAATTTATAACGTGGGGGGATATAATCAATATTGCTAAAGGAAATTTTATTCTAATAATTTAAACAACAGAATTTACAAATTATTAATTCTTTGGGTCAAAGTTGGCGGAGAGCTGAATTACATGTCTTACCAGGGCCAAATCCAAGTGGATTCTGACAGGAATTGGCGCAAAAAAAAAAAAATTGCAACGCTGACTGCTGCCACGTCTACAACACTCAAGTAGGAACCTTTGTGGTGGAACCAAAAAGTACAAACCAAACCAACGAAATGCAATTTTAAGTAGAAACAGTCACAAATAACACGTCATAAATAATAATTACATTTAAAAAAAAAGGACTGAAGGAGTTCATAAAACCAATAGCTACACATTAACATGGCTACACCTGCAGGGATTACCAAACATTTAATAAGTAATGCAATATACAGATATTTTTCTATCCGTGAGAAATTATTTAGCGTACCAAGCTACACCGCAGTCTGCTGACAACTGCGGGTCATTTTCTTACCCCCTGCTCATCGTCAGAAGATTTAAAAATAAATGAGCACCGTGTAAAAATGACGGGCGTATCTAAATTAACAACATAATACGCAACTAAAATTAATACAAAAAAAAACGTAGAATAAACCACGATAACATAAACAAAACTACTCCCTAGCGACCGGAAATAACCATAGCTGTAATTAATATACTATACATGACGTAACCCGCAGTGACCCCTTACCACAGCTTAGTCTAGAGACTCCCAAATGTAAATAAACCAGAGCCTGGGACTCCCTACCACTAATGCGTGACCACGTAAGTAAACAAGGGGTTTCCCCTTTAATATTTTAGAACTGCTCCATCTATATTAATACCTGTGAAACTAAGCTGACCTACTAATTAGGCATTTGTACATAATCAGTATTGTAATGGCTGAAAAAAAGATTAATAAACGACTTGTAAGTGATTCATTAAACAAACCCATTTCTGCTTAACTGCCTCAGAATTATTTCTAAAGTTAAACTTGAAAGCCCCCCCCCCCCATGACACTTCTGATAAAGGTCATCTTCATTTTGGTTATTTAGATATTCTGTTTAAAAATCTGTATGATTAAACACAGTGTTTGACTGTCTACACAGCGTCCTGGTCATTATGCATTTGCATTTATTTATGTGACATACTTTTGTCCAGAGCAATGTTAGCCTACAATGGGGAGCAGGATTGAGGTAGGAGGAAAGAGATCCTTCCTGTACAAGTGAGGCATCAAGGAAAACACTATGCACAGCTGCACCTAGGCTGAACGTCCAGTGAATGAACAGTTACAGTGCAAGACGACTGGAAAAAAAGCATGTAACATCAAGAAAAGCTACACAAAAAAACATCACCCAGCTGGAACTAGCCAAAGTCAAAAGTCAAGGTCTTTTATTTTCCGCTTCAGATATATGATGTACGGGTTATACACGGAGGTGAAATAGCATTAGCGTTGGTCAGAGTGCAAATAAGCAAGAAAACATAGAATATAAATACAGACACACAGAAACATGACATTTTAAGGGTGAGGCTTTCTTGGCCCTGCAGGCCGTACTGACGCCTGCACGATGGAGTCCCGGGTGAGGCTGCTTTCAGCCTGAAGGTTTATACCACTTTTCCACTTATTTCATAAACTGCAGATCTTTTATTCTTGTTGAGCTTTGTAAAGTAGACTGCACAACTATAAATGAAAATATAAGTGAAATAAAACAAGTTTCCTCTATAACATGGAATGAGCGACATGTGCATGTCTGACATCCTATTAACTGGTTGTGTGGTGATGGCAGAGTCACACTCTAGGCCATCCTTTAACTTTAAACGCACTAGCTACCTGTTTTGTCCCGTGAAACAGCAGTATTTACTGTCCCTTGTAGAAAGAATGCCTGAATTCGCTCTGCTGTTATAACTGCTGGAGGAGGTTACTTTGATGCATCAAAGATATGACATTTTCTTGCTAGTAAAGGTACTCAGATGGTGAACATGCTGTAAGTTAATTCGTTAGCAAAGAATATTGAATGTATTTTTAGTAAATGTTAAGTGAGTGACATTCAACTGTAGAAAATCTCAGTGTTTGGAAAAACGTTTGACTGGTAGCGTATTTCAGCTCTGCATTCGGCACAGTGATGCTGCAGTAACTTACGCCAAAGGTCTCTCAGCCAGGCCTGAAAGTACCATTATGCAACGGGATCCTGGGCTTTGACGGAGAGACTAGATAACACTACTAAACGCTGCAGTGTAAAGGCATAAGAGCAGTCTGCTAATTTAATAAAAAAGCCCCTTTCTTGTGGTCCTAACTGTCTCCGCAGAGCGCTGATGCAGAAAACACGGAGAGAGCATTCAGTAGTGGCAAATAAAAGCTGCGCGGCAGAGCAGAGCATCGTCGCCGAGGTGAGGCGAGGCCAATGAGAGCTCAGCTTATATGTGGGACCTCCTTCAGGACAGCTGGAAAAGCATCCCAGGAGGCCACCTCATGGAACTGGCATAGAGGGGACAGTAGGGTCAGCCAGTCCCTGGAGGAATTGGGGTTAACGGCCTTGCTCAGGGGCCCAATGGTGGGATCACTCTGGCGGCCGAGGGATTTGAACCAGCAACCTTCTGAGTCCCAACTCACAGAGCTACCCTCACCAACAATTTTTTTTAAATTTTTTTTTGGTCAGCACATATAGAGAATAGTACAAAAACATCTTTCTATGAGTAAGTGTGTCCAAACGTGACTGGTATTGTGTATGAAATGCAATGTGCTGGGTCCCAGTAAAATCTCACTTTCAAATTGTATGGGTAATGGGGGTGGGGGGGCTATAGACCATCTATGATCATTTAAGGATAGTTTAAGCTTAAACAAGCCTACCCTTTCTAATCTGAAAGTGTTTAGTCATTAATAAGTTGGATATTAATTTGTTCTTTTAAATGTCAGTTACTTACATTGTGACAATTTGTCCCTCCATTGTAGGGCACATTATCACAAAATACTAATGTGCAGTTATTGCACAATTAAATTAATATTAATATCATATTAAAACATGAACGGTCATGACCATTGAACAAGGCTGCATTTTCCACTAATTCAGGGATAACTCAAAGAAAATGAAATGTGTGACAACACAAAATGACTGCGTAACATGAGTGACTTTTACAAGTTACATGTGCAAAGACGGCAAACGCCGTTCTTTAACAGCCGCACTGTTATCACATAGTCAGCAAACGACTCGCGCGCAGTTCCTTTCCTAATGAATTTCGAATAACCGAGCAAGACAGACCTTAGCACAAATGCACAATGTCGCCGACCCATTCACTGAAATCCAGCCAAAAGCACCGGTTCCGCATACCGCTCCGGGTAGCCCACTGCAAATTCCTGTTTTATTTCCAGCTGCCTTCTTAATTAATTGTCCTTGATTGAGTGATTTGTTTAAATGAACGGCGAGATGGACCCTTGCGCCTGTGCGAAGACTTGTCGTGCAACCACGACAGTTAAAGCACGTAAAGTAAGCAGATATCTAAACAGCTAATTTACATTAGTTATATTCATTATTAATAAAAATAAATGTAGAAAAACGGCATTAACTATACTCTTAAATACGTTGCTTTGATTATTTACGAAAAAGTGCCAATTTAGTATTTAAATGAATCAAGCCCTTACTTGATTATTCAAGGGCTAAGAACTATTGAGAAATCATACCAAGTACTCAGTTACACATTCAGAGTCTGGTGATTTGAATCGTCTGTTCATTCAATCAACGGTTCAATCAAGGGTAAATAATTAAGGGCCCAAATGACACAAAGTCTAGTATAAACAGTGAATTGCCGCTAGAACAAGCTATGCTATAGAGCAGGGGCGGGCAATCTTATCCGCAAAGGGCCGCTGTGTGTGCGGGTTTTCACTGCAGCTCCCTAATTAGATTACTGAGGACTGATTGGCTGAAGGGGCCTCACACCTGGGTTTGAACAGCTGACCTAAAGGTTACCCCAAAAACCTGCGTTCACACCGGCCATTTGCGGATAAGACCGAACACCCTTTGCGTTGCTTTGCAGAAGTGTGATAAAAATTTTTTTAGGGCTGATGGCACTGAGGGGCTCCTGAAATCGTCGTAACGTTGTCCCACTTTGCGGTGCCTCTGATTGCGTGTATGAGTTTCTAGTGGCACAGTGAGGAGTGTAGCTATGCGTTCTCTGTCCCCTGTCAAAATCTGACGAAGATTTTGAATGTACAGAGCGTACGAATGATAGTTATTTCATATTCAAGGTCCCCTATAACACGCTGGATGCCCTGCATCTGCCCGGGTATCCATGCCCCCTCCGCGCCCCTAGAGACAGCGTGCTATTTCAGTCAGCCGCTCCAGCGAGCACCGGCACGCCATTCGTGGAAAAGAGTTATTAGTAAATTATGAGACCATATGGTTTTTCTACGAATCCATCCCTTTCTTCGTATGATCGATCATCTATCCAGTTAGGAGTCTGTTTCCGGCGTGCAGATAATGTACGGTCAAGTCCCTCAAGTTCCGTGACGCGCTGGCTGTCTCACTGTAACAGCGCGGCACTGGATTCTGGGAGGAGGGCTTCATCATGCAGAGGGAAGCATGGGGAGGGACGCACAGAGACCAAACCTTTCAGCCTTACAAACCACCACCTGCAAATAAACAATTTGAAATAATGCACTTTACTATTATCGCTATACACCCATAACCAGTTATGGAGTACAGGGTGACAGTGACCCCAGAGCGCAGGACATATGGCGACGGAGGGGGGGGGACCCTGGCCATTAGCAGGTACACACAGTCGCACGTTACGGGCGATTTCGGGTCCACAGAGGCCACAGAGATGAAGCTGCTTTTCTCCTGAAAAGTAAGTTCCACACGGCTGTATTGGCCGCCGGCTATAGCATGATGAATACGGTCAGTGAGGGTCCATTAGAAAAGCAACAGAATAGTTTTTTTCAAGCACATAACATTTTAGTAACACATTGTGGATGGTTTCTTTGATTATAGATTAATACGTTGGAAAGTGCTCATTGTGTCCATGCCAGAATGTTCCTTCCTTTATACTCATATTCCATGTATACATAAACTATTCGTATATAATTAGTGTGATTGACTGGCACCCCATCCAAAAGAACCCCTGAAAAATGTCCTCTCTTTTCTGGGATATGGTGGCTGGTTGCAGAAAATAGATGTGTGGATGGGTAATTATAGTATTATTATAGTAAATATAGTAGATATAGATTTATATGATTAAAGTATAATAGATTTAGTAGCATACACTGTATAGATATACAGTATTATAGTATAGTAGTATATGGTATTATAGTATTATTAGTATAGTAGATACAGATTTATAGTATTATACTATTATGTACATAGTATACTGTAGTAGATATAGTATTATAGTATAGTAGTATATTATGGTTTTATAGTATTACGGTATAGTATATATGAATTTATAGTATTATATGAATGTTTATGAACATTGTCAATCATCAATATGTACCTCATCCATCCATCTTCTAATCCCTTACCCTGGTCAGGATCACAGGGAATACTTACTAAACCACAGTAATAAACAACAAATATAGAATCTTTTAACAATTGCAAGTAATTTAATCAGTGCAGGTCTCTGGCACAATGGTAATTCAGATCCTACCCTCACTGTATCTCTGCCTGAGCGAGTTACATCATGATTGATGAACATATCTCATTTATCCACAGCACAATAAGGGTTTTACTGGCATTGTCAGCCCTGCTCTTTCACACCTCACTGGCATTTTTCTTATTCGCATTTCCCGCACAATGATGAATGGCATTTGAAAAAGTCTGATGGGATTTATAGGCTATTAGGTGTGACTTTATTCAGCGGGTCGCGCGCTGGCTTCCGACAGAGGCCCACGTTATTTAACGTAATAAAGGAAACAAGCCGAAAGACGTAAATCCTTGAATCGTTCCGACAGCAGCTGATGAAGACAGTTTGCTCACAGCTCGAAGACAAGTGGCAATAGGTTTGAAAACCGCAAAATAATAATAAAAAAAAAACGTCATTTCAATTGCAATTCGGTTTACTGACACAGAGGAGCTTAAAAGATCTTCATGCAGCTGCTGTCCAAGGTCCATGCCAATAATCCTCGGCCAACAAGCCTCGTGAAAGAGCCGGCGAACATCGCAGCCGCTGCGATATTCTCATCACGGACAGAGTTTACCCAGAAAATCTTGTTAGTGACATTTATTGTCTGTGATTAAGCTAGCTGTCCCTATGCAAAATTATATGTCAATTTCCTTTGCATGTTTAAATGACTAAACTGACTGGGAGACAGAATCAGCAGGCAGATGCAGAGAGCAAAACAAAACACACACACACACATATACACATGTGTGTGTGTTTATGTATAATTTGTCATCCTTAATGTCCTGTCTACCCTTTTGCTTATGGGGTTAGTAATATAATACCATTATATTCACTACTTGGGCGAAATCATCAAATAAATCCATGTTTCTCTCTAGGAGTGAATATTATATGGTTTCGGATTAAATCCATATGTCAAAATGAAATTAAAAGAGATTTACACAGGTCATGTGACATTTGCGGTCTTAGAAACGCTGGCGTCCATTCGCCAGCATGAAGGGGGTGTCCAGGTGCAGTCTGCTACCCGCGGCAGTGCCCCCCCCGGCCGCTTTCCAGCTGTGCTGTTGCTTGGAAACAAGATGCCTCACGTAAAAAAAAGATGCATTATTATTGCAATTTTTACTATCTATCCATCCACACATGGATCCATAGCCGCTTACCCCGGAAACTGAGGACATACTGAACGGGACCGCCAGTCCGCACATGAGAATATGACTGAGGCAGCAGTTTGGCTGAGTGCACAGGGACACAGACTGATCTGGAGGCATGAAAACACTATATTGCACAGTTTCATTACCACTACTAGTGTCTCACATCAGGTTCGGTAATAAGAAAACACTCTATCCGTGCTTAGCTTAGCGTTGCCTTCTGAGCAAACACTCTCGTGTCTCTGTACTTATTGGCCGACAAAGCGTAAACAAATATGGCCGCTTTCGGTGAGAGCCCGGCACTTTGGCAGCTAACTTCCTGTTTGCTTTGGGGATTTGTTGATCGACTGATCATGGATTTAATGTGGATTTTGATTCTCTCCTCAAAAAATAACCGCAGCAGACGGCTTAAAAAAAAGAGGGGAAAAGTTCCCCCCTTATCATTAACTGTTACTCCCAGGAGCCGAGTATCCCAAGAGGGGGAAACGTCAGCTGTCTTCAGCAGCCACTTACTAGCAAAGTCTGACTCATCACCACTCTGTGAAAGAAACGTCTTGTGAAAGCGATGCGCTGTTTCTCACAGTTCTCGCCATTTAAAAAAAAAAAAAAAACAAAACAATTTGCTCCTTTAAATGTGCACAAGTAAAAGGAATGGAGCCTATTTTTTATAGGTTTATGAAAACGGCAGGATTGAAATAGATCTGCAGTGTTTATACGTTCACTAGAACCTCGTATCTGAGCAGAAGACCTTAAGGTCACGCCTAGAGCATTATAAACTTACGCTTTAAATCCTCAGTCTGGTGCCCTCAACAAAAATAGCCAGTCGCCTCTACAACTCCTTCATCTTTTCTGGCCCCTTGTTCGCTCCTCACTATCAGCCCGTCATTCTGTACCATGACCTCCCAGACAGTCTGTTTGAGTTAAGTGTTGACAGGAGTTACAAGACTGGAACAAATGCAGCTCCTTGGGGCCGTATAAGGAAAAAACCCGGGTCTTTCAGGGAGGTGGGCGCCCCTCCCTCCAGGGACCTAGACGCTGAAATTCCCACCCTATCACTTTTCACCACAGCTGGAATTGCATGATAGCCCTGTGAAATCCCACTTTTGCACAGCGACCGTCTTGTGGGGAGAAACAAGGAACCTGAGAATCCAGCTGCTCAAGATGACGCCGAATGTAACTGGCTGGGTGCATGAGAGAAAGCTTACAGTGCAGCTGCACACACACACACACACACACACAGGAAAACATAAAAGACAAAGAACCAGAGAATGGCACTTCAAGGACATTTTAACCAGAGAACATACCGGAAGACCTTTAGATTTTGTTTTACGACTGGCTCTGAATTAGGCATGGGCAAATGCAGTGAAAGGGTTTCAGGCATAACACAATAGACCTTACAATACAAACCAACAGGAAGTAGATGTGACCAGGATATGACTAAACTGGCTAGATTGATTTGGAACCGAAAAAAAAGATGACTGGATTTTCACTGAGGGTATGTGGGTAGCGGGAAAGGTCTGGCCAGAATGGGAATTGGGAGGACCGAGCACGTTATGTTGCCATAGAAACACACTGAGGAGGATTGCGATGTCATCGCATCAAAAGTGTTAAGTCAGTCAGTCAGTTAGTCAGCTAAGCTCTTAATGGTCTCTTACTGTGAAATTCTGGATACTTCCATTTCCCGAAGCATGCAAGCTGGTGGTGATGCAGTGGAGCCACAGGGCCGTTCTTCCTCTGCGGGGGGGCACCCAGCCATGGCTCCCACGTGCTCCGGAAGCTCAGATGCACTATTGTGTCCATCACGCCGCTTAAGTTAATTGTTCTGTGTGAGCAGGCAAAGATGAAAAAAGGTCTACATACCAGATACTAATCTCTACAATCCAGTTTTTGTAGACCTTGGGATATTTAAAACATGCATTGTTTTAAATTTATTCTTTTTTTTTTTAAATAGAGCCAGTACAAAAAAAAAAAAAACTGAAAATATTTTAACTATGCAAACAAGAATTTGTTCCTCAAGAAATTCCCAAAATCTGCATATTCACATTTCCAGTAATACATGCGTACAACTCAGCATTACAATTTACCTTTTATTTTTAAAAGCTTATGCATAATGCAGCACATGAAATACACCTTTTCAAGCAAAATTCCTTTTGTTTTCATTGTAAACGATGACACTGCCTTCGAGCGCTAGAGACCCCACAATACATCACGGGGCTGTACGTTAAAAAAAAGTGACTGTCGCACACCCGAGTTTCCGCGGCTCGCTAACTCGCTAAAATGGTGAAAGAAAAAAAAAAAACGCACAATGCAAAGAGCAGACAAGCAGTAGTGAAACAGTGATAAATCACCACAATGGAAATTCTGAGGATACCATGATGGAGGCTGACAGACTGGGATACGTCTGTAATTACCTATGCGTATAGGCATTAAAGGGGAGGAAGGTGCCATTGTTGTGTCTGAGGCCATGTGACAGTGAAGAACAGCTTGTGTGGTGCCCGGCGCACAGTGGGCAGAGCGGACATCGGGGGCTGATGATTGGTGGGGCTTTATGATCATCTGAGACATGTGGTCATAACGAAGGGGACTTTACACCAGTCAAAGAGAACCGGATTGGGACTGTCATGGCGTACAATGAGCCATCGGCGGTGCTGTCAGAAGGCGTTGTGAGCGTGGTTGGCAATGAGCCGCGGGCACCCCAACCCCTTAGCCCCAATTAAAATCACGGCTTTATGTGCAGAACCACAAAAAAAAAACTACATATTTCATATTAATAAAGCAGGCAGTTTCATAGTCGACTCAAGATCTGGTTAATCTTGCATGATTTTGATGTTGGGTCCTTGGGCTCCACTTCATTCATCCTCTCAGCTGAGTCACGTGACGACATATTTGAGGATCAAAGATCGCTGATCACACCGGCTACCATCTCGTGGATGGATGGGCTGCATCAGCAGCCAGTCTACGCAGGCAGTGTCTTGACTGGCTGGTGAAGGAGGCCGCTGTAGACGCTGTGCCTGGCTGCGGCGAGCCGCTCAGAGCTTGATGAGGCGCGTCGCGTGCTGGTGCCGGCGCCGCTCTTTGGCGGACGCCCGGCCGTGGGAGCGGAACTGCAGCAGCTCGTCTCGGTGGTCCTCGTGGTGCATGGGGCAGTACGCCTGGGGTTCACAGTGCTCCTGTGCGGACGGGAGAGAAAGAAAGCCAACGAGCTCTTTCTGCTGATTTTCGTTCATGTAGCAGACGCTATGATCGCTTAGCAGATGTCGCTGCCTGTCGGCCTCTAACTTAGCCAACGCTGCTGTCTGTTCACTACGTTCACAACCGGGACCCGTTGGCTATGATTACTTAGCGGACATATATCCATCTGCAACCTAGCAGACACCAGTGTCTCTCAGCTACGACCACTTGGCTATGACGTTCAATGGACGCCGGCATCTGTCGGCTACGACCAATTAGCGGACATTGGTGTCCATAGGCAAATTTCAATTAGCAGATGTCAGATCCTGTCGGCTTTTATCACTTACTGGACACTGGTATCCCTCTGCAACATCCACTAAATAGACAATAGAGTCTATGAGTCTATAGAGTCTATTGGCCACGACCACTTAGTGAACACCGGTATCCATCGGTTACGACCAATTAGTGGATGTTGGTGCCCATCGATTAATTTTACTTAGCGGACGTCGATATCCATCACCTTAGCAAACACCAATATCTATTGGCTATGTTCACTAAGTTGTTTATTTAGTAAAATCACACGTTTACAACAAAAGCGCAAGTGTAGCAGACGTGACTCCTCGAACCGCAGGATCCAGCCACGAGCGTCTCAGGTTAGCTACGCATTTTGTCGCTGGCATAGAATTTACAGCACTGTTGTCCTTTGTCGCCCACCTTGGAGGCGTGGAAGAAATCCCTGTAGCCACCCTTGAGGATGTAGAGTTCAGGGTAGTAGAGGGCTGGGTACTCGTTCGCGCTGCGGTCGTCCCTGCGCAGCAGTCGGCACCTGGAAGGCAGAGCGTGCCCAGGTGAGGGGGGCTAAGTGTGAGAAAACCGGACACGCTTTGGGACGGTGGCAGCCTCCTCACGTTCTGGGCGCCCTCTCGGAGGAGAACTCGCAGTGGAACACCAACACCAGCCGTTTGTCGGGGTGGCGGGGGCGCAGTCGCTGCTGTAGGAGATACTCTACGGCTTCATCGCTATTGGGCAAGTTCAGGGCTCCCTGAGGGCGCAGATGTGCAGTTATACCAAAAACAATAACGCCACGACTCTTCAGGCAACGTCAAGAGACTCACCTTAATATGGCCGCCTTCGTACTCGTAGGGGTAACGGCAATCCACCACAACAAACGACTCCACCAGACTGCTGAACTCGCCATTTAAGAGAGCACACATCTACATTGGGGGGGGGGGGGGGGGGGCTGGGGGGACAAGGCCAACCCGCGATTAGAAAGTACTTCAGATCTTTCAATAACCTCTCGAACGACCACATAAAAAAA
>JAOYFF010000049.1:2363701-2383079 GCA_025773925.1 Cryptomyrus ogoouensis
GTTGGGGTGGTGGGATGGCTCG
The DNA here is from genome assembly GCA_025773925.1 of Cryptomyrus ogoouensis. Lineage (NCBI taxonomy): Eukaryota > Metazoa > Chordata > Actinopteri > Osteoglossiformes > Mormyridae > Cryptomyrus > Cryptomyrus ogoouensis. The sequence continues at coordinate 2,363,724 of JAOYFF010000049.1, forward strand.
CGGTGGGTGCCGGAAAATTTCCCTTATTTTCAAATCCAAAACTTGACAGGTATGTCACGGACTGTCAGTACCAAGGACAGTTTATATCCGTCCATCCAATCATCCATCATGCAACTGCTTATGTTTGCCAAATGGTGGAGGGTTTGGTGCTCATCTTAGGCAGCACAGGGTAATGGGATTCCAGCCAATTTCAGGGCACACACAATTAATTTGACAACTTAAGGATACAAATTCACCTAAACCGCATGTTTTTCGCCGTTGGAAGAAACTGAAGTAACATCAGAAGTAGGGTATGCTTTGTGATGAGATCCACCGACAATTAGTCCCAATGATGGTTTAAGAGTATTTCTATCTTAAATATAAATGAATAGTACTTAGGCCTAACCGTTAACTAAAGTCAGTCGGAATTTTACCATAAATGGCAGGTCTGTGATTGAAGCAGTCTTGTTAAAGTACTTTGCTTAGGAGTCCGAAGGGGCTGTTCTGGGACTATGTTCACCAAACTGAATGTTATAAGCTGTTTCTGAATATGGTCGATTATCTTGTAATTATCTCAGTAGACTGTACTTGTAGTTCATTGTCTTAGATTACCTTCGCAGTAATTCTAGGAGGAAAACTGCAGAATTTGAGTGGTGGAATAATGTGCGTTAATGAAAAAAAGAGTGAGCTGCAGGGGGCGACAAAGCCTCAGTAGAGGAATTACACAAAATTCTGGCCAAACTCTCAAACGTATTTTTTATTTCGTCTTTAAAATAAACAAGGAATAAGAACACTTCAAATAGCCTATTACAGCTATTCCCCACATCATATAAGTGAAATTGTTTCCTGACTTCTATACTAATAAATGAAATTATGATCATACTAACAAAAACGCAAAATATAAAACTATTCATTATAATATAAATTATACATACTTGTTACAATTATATAATTTCCCGTTTGCGCAACAAAAATGCAATCACACGCAAGTGTAGCAGTCAAAATGTAACCTGTGTTTTATACACATTAGCGAAGGGTGAATGACAGACTGAGGTGAGAGAGATCACTCTAAGCTCAATGTCAATATAGCGTAATGCTAATACAACGAGCTAGAAAAACTGAAAAGAATAGATACATGTACAAAACATCACACACCTACAATTCACAAAAAACAATGAAATCACTGAACCACAATACTTAACAGGCGTTGAACCAGACCATACCACATACAAAAAATAGGCAAAAAATCACTCAGGGGCTTGCACACACAGGGACAACCCAAACACAATACACACGCATATAATCACAAATGCAGACGGATAAAAAATCGCCAGCGTCTTTCTTTCTTTCAATTCCCCACTCTCTACATCTCTGATCGTTTCATTCTCTCTCTATCTCCTTCTCACACACTCACACGTTGTATTAATCGCCGCAGCATGAAGTTATTCAGCGCACATAACTTTGAAAAGTCGTTTTAAACTTTCATTGATGGTGTAAATCAAAGGGAGACTAACAGACAGCTCGGCAAAAATAAAGAAACTCGAGGACATTTATGGAAATAATCAAAGAGTGAGAAATCTGGATCACGCAGCGGAGACATAAAATATCAGTATTTATAATAGTAAGTGATTATACGAGGCAAATTAAAACAGTAATTCGATAGAGAGAAAAATAGACTGATGGGTACAAAAGGGATTAAAAGAGTAACGAAATACCAGAACTCGTCAACTCCAAGTCCTGTACTTTTTTTAGGCAATGAACTGTCTGAATCACCGACAGGAGAGAGGGAGGTGGATGGGGAGGAAGAGGGGGGGACAGCACTTTCTCTCTTTCTGCCCCCGTATATAAACCGCACCGCCGTCAGTCAGTCAGTCCCGTCAAGACGGCAGCCCGTCAACAGCACCTAGTGCGGCTTTCGGCTGCTCAACCTCCAGCTCAGAAACCGATACCTACAGCTTGGTGATACTAATTAGTTATTGATGTTACTTGCCTGCCATATTCAGATCGTAAACCGTCAATCAAAAACATGATTGATTGCGTCTACGTCATATGCCGGGTAATTCTGCGTCCTTAAAAAGTTTAATTGAACTTTTTCGAAAAGTAGAAAGCGTGAAACTGTATCAGGGTCTGAACAATTTAAGAATAAATTTAAGAACTGGTTAGGGTGAATTTTATACGTTGCAGTTTGATTTATACTAAAAATTATAGAAGTCAAGAAACAAAATCTTAAAGTTGAAAAAACCTTAAGTTCTTCGAAGAAATACCGGATAGAAGCTTGAGATGCGACACGGGGAAGGTAAGACGATGGTTCAATTAGATATAATTACACCATTCATTTCATTGGGAGATAAATATAATGCATTTACTTTAAATATCTTATATCAGAAGAAAATCTTTTAACGTTTTTTTTCACAGAATAAAATACATACCCATTTTAACATTTAACTATAGAAACGAAAGAGAGACCGATTTTATATAAATTATCTCTTGCTACTTGCAAAAATATTTCTCTTTTTTAACTTACATGTGTAGCCTATGTATTGTGAGTATATTGTTGGTGGTATTCATAGTTAATTTTTATCAGAAGTGATGCTGATAGTTTGTGAATTAGGATTGTGTGATCAGGATTTTATTTTCAGTGATTCAATATAAACTTCTTTGTTAATATACTAGTTAGTGTTATTTTTCCTAAAGTAGTAGATGGAAATATAGAATATATTCATGATAGAACACTTTAAAACCCAGTTTGGTTTGTGTGTGTGTGTGTGTGTGTGTGTGTGTGTGTGTGTGTGTGTGTTGAGGGGGCGATAGGTCAAAATGTTCCTATATATCCTTGTATCCCTGTCTTGTTAGCTGACATTTACACCACAGAATACAAGATCCTGTTTAGTCAGGGTCCATGAACTTGGACCTCAGAGGTTCAGAACACAGTTGAGAAGTAACATGGAAGGTAATGTTACCAAAGCAGCTCAGAGTCCAGCGGCATTAGAGAGACAGATTCACGCTGGGCCATCGAGAAGCTCCCCTGCTTCCCCTAAAGCTCTTCGATTCACATTGGCTACGTCGGTTTAGTGTGTTTCAGTCATTTAAGTGATGGCATTTGGGACGTATGCAGAAGCACTGCTCGAATACCGATGGCTTAAACACAGCGTGGAGAGAGCGGACGCTGTATAAATACCACGACTGGCCAGAGATTACAGCAGCCTGCATCAACAGCGCACAAGTGAGAGATATAAAATATTGCTGTATAGATTCCTTTGGCTATATCATAAGAGAGAGAATGGAGAGAGAGAGAGAGAGAGAGAGAGGGTTAACGTAGTACAGATTCCCTATTGACAGGACACAGCACCCAGAGGGAGAGAGACTAGGGGAATGATATAAAATGAGTTGGTCACGGTTTGAGCAGTTACACATGCTGTTTACATTTTTCCCAAATTAACATGGCCCCATGCTCTGCCAGCCCCCCCCCTCCACTGTCTCTCCCTTTCTCTTTTCCACCCCTTCCCTCCTTCATGTTCAAAAAGAAGGACGGACTGAACGAAATTAACTGGGCTCTTGTATGTTTTTTTAAACATATTTAATTTTTGCCTTTTTTTGGGGGTGGGGACAGGGTGGGGGGGTAGGGCGGGGGGGTGGATAACGAGAACACCGGTTCAGAAGTAATTTCAGTCTTTGGACTAAACTGCGGAAGGTCAAAGTACAAACAGATCGTACCTAAGTCCTGCAGATCCACATTTTGGCAAAACACTCACTGGGCAATAATCTCACATAATTCCAGCCAGCTCCTACCCGAAAATTCAAGTTAATACCAGTCGGAATTCTTTTCCAAATGCTGCGTAGCAAGAGCATGCTCTGGTACATAAGAGTGATGCACAACACTCATTTATTCAGTACATTACCCATGAAATTCACCAAAAAACACCCCTATCCCCTACAATCGGACACATTAATCAGGCACACTCACACACCACTCACTCACACACTCACACACCACTCACTCACTCACTCACTCACTCACTCACTCACTCACTCACACACCACTCACTCACACTCACTCACTCACTCACACACTCACTCACTCACACACTCACTCACTCACACACTCACTCACTCACACACCACTCACTCACACACCACTCACTCACTCACACACCACTCACTCACACACCACTCACTCACACACGCACGCACACCTACGGGCAATTTGGTAACTCCAGTCGGTGTCAGTATGTTTTTGGACTGTGGGGGGGAAACCGGAGAACCCAGAGGAAACCCCACAACGACACGGGGAGAACATGCAAACTCCACACACATGGAACCCTAACAGAGAATCCGGGGTCCAGACGTTTGAGGAAGCAGTGCTAACTACTGCACCCCCATGCCCCCCCCCGATCAGACATTTCCTCAGCAACACTCGATCTTGGGTACTTCACAGTTCTGGAGCCTGAGGTTCCTGGCCTTGAGGGCACTTGGTGAACCTCCTGATGGACCTCAGACTGGACCAATTATAACGGAACAGACATTAAATGAGTCACAGGTGCTTGAAAAGCATGATGTGTCAGTCAATTTGCGGAATCAATCACGGCCATAACGCCGCGTTCGCCAGCTATCTGAACATCTCCCGAGGTGCCTGTCACCACAAGGCACTACTGGCAGAGAGAAAACACCACCGGGGCAGTTAAACTGATGTGGAGACAGGAGGAGGAGATGCTCTACAGAAACCTGTTAATTACATCTAGACATTTCGCATTTCACAGAAAAGGCTTGAGAATTACGACTGAGCATAATGCTTACTGTCTCAACGGTGATATACTTCAAATCCTGGTGTCTTCCAGTAACTATAGGCAGTGCAAACACCTAGAAGAGGCACAGAAGATACACTTTTGGTTTTCTCCCAGTGCTGCATACCCACCTCAAATACTTCAGACAGAGCGATACATGCCAACTGATCTTTGGTTCAAATTCACGGCCTGTCAGACCTTGCTGAAGTCCCCGATGAGTTCTGCATTGACGTGGTCTCCTCCTAAATGATGGGCCACCTCACAGAGTGACAGAGTCTTCTTCAGGAGACACTGGGGAGGAAGAGATTTACACCAGCGCTGGTTCAGGCCTCAAAACACTAGAGCGACACCTCTACCTCTGCGAGTCGACCTAATGGGACCCCACCCACTCACCCTCCGACTCTTGCGGTCTGCCGACGCCTGGTCACGTCCCTGGGTGTCCTTTTCGTCCTCGGTGAAACCGGGCAGCGTCCGGTGCCGCTTCAGAGGTATATTGGAGGCAGGAGACTCAGGGGGACGTTTCAGAACTGCCCGGTTGAGTCGCAGGGGCATGGAAGGGGAGCGGAAGAGATGCCGACCTCCCTGGCGACTTATCGAAACCTGATTACAAAAATGGGAGTCAGTGGGACTGCTCTCACATTCGGACCTCAAAAAAGCCCATCGTAAGCAGAGCTATCCCACAGCAACAGAAGGATATGGGAGGTATGTTCAAAGTCAGAACCATGGTACAGGTTCAACACAGCAGCTAATGCCGGGATAATTCTGTGGTGTGGCTGTTATGGTATTAAGGGATCGTGGGTGTAGCTCTGGTACCAGCCTTGTGTTAATGGAGTTTGCATATTCTTCTTGGGTTTTCTCTGTGGGTTTCGTCTCATGGTCCAAAGGTACGGAGGGTGGGCAATATAACAGAGACACTGCATGCAAAAACTCTGAAGCAACTAAATCACCCTCAAAGCTGAACCATATCCCGCTGAATGTCAGTAAGCATCAGACAATCAGCACTTTGATATGTGAGTTTTAAAAGCAACATGAGGCAAGAGTTCCAAAGAGGCTAAGTGGCCACAAAAAAAAACAGATTATTTAAGGTGTCAAAGGAAATGGTCTCAAAAATCATGACAGCATACGCCAAAAGCCGACAAACTGCATCTGTAAAAAGGAACAGCAGTTACACTTAACAGGAGAGTTAAACACAAAATTAGGGGCCTCAAAAATAGCTACAGATCGGAAGCAGCACGTCTCCGAGCTCCAGAAAGCTGCCATTTCCGGCACAGCTGCCATTTACGACCCAGTTCTATCCGAGTCCAGTGCCCAAAGACGCATAACCTGGTATAATGGACAGAGAAGTTGAATCCCTGATGAGTGAGAAAAGTAATAAAGTCTGGTGAGTCATCTTTTACCTCCCTTTCTACATCCAAATGGGTTTATGTTTAGAGAAAGTAAAAATATACCTCCAACCAACAATTTCTGTCGGTAGGGGTGGCCATCTCCTGGGAGCCATTAGGTCCAATGACATGCTGTGCATGGCCGAGGAATATGAGGCCATTTCACACGACCAGCCCACATCACCCTTAACACGTCGTCCCCATATTCCAGCATAATAAAATCCTCATATGCGCCACTAAATAAATTCAAGAGTAGATTAATAAATCCCTTCCACTTCCCCCATAATGATTAGATCTGAATACAGAGTGAGAAGCGGATTCCCTCCTCCATCATCCCCCACCTAACTAGTCCAATGACGGTAGCACACAGTTCATGGCTTGTATGATTCCAAGATACACAAACGTGGACGTAAATCTACAAGGTGGCTCTAAGCCCTATAAGATCTTCTACGAAAATGCATCTCTATGCCTTTCTGTTACTTTGTCCCCTCTGTATACGATTTATGTTGACTGGCGTCTCCAAATAGTCTATATGCACATTTTTGCTTCCGTCCAGCTCTCAGCCAATCAGGAATAGCGGATACCTGGAATGGGGGTGCTGGGAGGGAGCAAAAATGTGCACTGTCTGGGGGTCTCCGAGGACCGGGTTGGGAAATACTGGTTTATAGAGTTTGCATGAGTGTGTGTCCTGTGATGAACTGGGATCCTGTTGAGTTTTCTCTCATGCCTTGTGGTTCATCGGATATTTTCGCCGCAACCCTTGCGTTTGATAAACAGCTCATGCAAAAAGGATGGACGGACATTATACTCGCACATGGAGATTTTACATTCGGAGCATTTCAGCACATGTGTCTGCACACGGCACACTCACGGAGGAGAAATCCACTTCCTGATTCATCAGGGGGTCGGACAACAGCTGGGCCATGCTGGAGGACATGCCGACCGCAACTGAACTCTGGGGCGGGGGGGGGGGAAGATTTAAAAAAACAGTAGCGGTGAGCAGACGGGAGAGAGGCAACGGGAAAACAAGACGATCACATAATAACAGGAACGAGACGAGTACCGAGAAAAAGAGGAGAGGGAAAGGAGGAGGATGAATAGGCTCACGCTGAACACCGGACTGTGCCGTTCCGTCTGTGCCGACCTGCTTCCCGTAAATAGCACGGCAGACGAGAGGGAGGGCACTCGACCTCCAGAGTGATGTCACAGAAAGAGCGCAGACAGAAGAGCGGCTCGGCCGAACAAAGCCGCTCTCTCTGAGTATGTGGTGTAGCGGCCCAGAAAGGGACAGACCGTTTCCCACCTCCAGAACAGCCCTGGCTACCTCCTCCTGCTCCACAAAGGCCTCCATGAAGTCGCTGGCATCTCTGTCGCCCAGGAAGTCCACCGGGAGGTGGGCGGGGGCCGGTGAGATGGGGCTGCCCAGGGCAAAGGGCTCAGCACCGCCTGGCGGGTGCGAGTCTGCATCTTCGCCTCGATTGTGCTGCCCCCAACTGGCCACCTGAGGATCAGTTTCCCGCGCGTAAACAAACCCCGTCTTGCTCAAAGAACCCATAAACTCACGCCACGTATGACAAAACAATGTGCAGCAGACCTGCACCCAGATAAACAGGATCACTACGCAAGCACCCAGGTCACCATGGAAACCAGGCGATCCACTCTGAACTGAATGAACGCCGTATTTGGACAGTAGCGTACAGTAATGAAAGGGAAGCTTTTGTCACAGCCCGACTAAAACTAATACACAAGTCTATAAGTAGTCCAGCGCACCAATGGAGAATAACTCCCGCACTACGCCTAGGGAGGGCCGGTCGTCTCTCCGGCGGGGCTACCTCACGGTTTGCCCTGTTATTGACGATACTCTCAAAGAAACATAAATAAGAAATATGAGTCATCTTTCGCATTCTCAAGAGGATGAACTATTTTTGTGTGTATATATATATATATATATGCCGAATATATATATAAGTATATATATATAAGATTCAGTAACTGAATCAAAATAATGAATGCTTAACTCCAGGGATGCAATGCAAAGAACTTAAGGTCATCCAAAGGAAATTATAAATGGAAAAGAGACGTACAGCTAGAACAGCAGCGAGAAGAGCGGGGGGGCCAGCATACTGACAACTGCAGACGCGGCACTTTTTAACAGGGTTAAATACACAAAATCTAGTCTGTATCACCATCTGGTGGCTCCTGTATCCAGCACAGTCACTTTGGTTACGGGGTCCAGAGCCGCGTCTTACTCACATTCTCCTTGTTGCTCTTCAGGGGCTCCTGCTCTGCTCGTCTGTCGAGCTGCTGCTTCGGGCTGCTGCACAGCAACCGGGGCTGGGGGGGGATGAAGTGTTTAACTGCTGTGAAACACCCCCTATGTCACCACCAGGCAGCCCAAACCCCTGACATGCCCCCACAACACTGTACAATTCCCCCCGCCACACCACTCTCACACAGCCCGACCCCCCCCCTCGCACAGCCCGACCCCTCCCGACACGCCCTCACCATGATCACACCTCCCGAGTTATGGTCTTACCAGAAATGGCCTAAACTGCTTCAAGCGACTCATCCTAAAGACACAAAGATATTATACCTTCAGACAGCTCACTCTGAAGACTCATTAAAATAATCCAAAAAGTTAAATAAATGTTAGTCTGGACTCTGTTTGTAATTTACATTACATAACTCTAAGGGTAGGAAACAGGAGGAGGTACCTGGCTGCTGGAGAGTCCTTAGGCACAGGAAGTGACACAGGCTGATCTGGAGACACGTGGAAAAGAGGCACGCAGGGAAAGAGAGACAATGTGCTTTAATTTCTATGCAAAATTTACATGAGCTACTTGTTCCCTCAAACAGGCTCCCACACCTCTGATAATGAATAACAGCTCACAGGTAGTTGTGACAAAGACCATCAACAGAGATCGCTTGTTGTCTTTAGCTTCAGACCTGTGCCTAGATACAAATGCCCCCACCCTCCCCCGGAACTGTCTGTGAAGTGCAGCCCGATGTTTCAAGTGACCGGTCTGTAATGATGACGGTCGCCGAAGCGACGGCGTGCAGACCTGCGTGGGCTTCACTTTTCGGGGACGTCAAAAGCGCGGCTACGTCCACACTCTCGTTACTGATGTTGGAGAGGTCCAGGCGCCGACACGGGGTGTCGCTGAGCAGGAAAAGAGCCACGAGTATCCCAAGTCAATTCAAATCAGACCAGACTTTAAAATACACAAGTGTACAGCAAACAGCTGTGGATGCAGGAAATGAGTTACGTCAGGATTGCTTAAGTGCGGATTGGCATTTCATGATCTAGGGCAGTGATTCTCAAACCAGTCCTTAGGGACCTCCAGATGGTCCACAATGTTTGCTCTCTTCCAGTTCCCTAAGTCTGGGGATGCCTGAGGACTGGATTGAGAAACATTGATCTAGGGAGATGGGAAGAGGACATCTTGCCATGAAGGGCCTCGTGTTTCATCTCATTGAGCCTTTTATCATTAGCTTTGTAACCTGGTCCACATAGAGTCTGTACCGAAGCTGGAAAACCGCAGCCTGCTATAGAAGCCATTAGCCCATGTGTTCCGCACACCTCGCCTATGTAACGTAAATGCAACATCACCAGCCGTTTACCCAGTTTGAAAGGCTCTGAGCCCCGTGAAGCACTGTGTCAGCTCGGTGACCGGGGAGGGAAATCCGTCCGGGGAAGGCGCTCCTGCAAGGGAGAGGCCAAAGCATACCGCGGGGGGGTCTGCCATGGCTGTCAGGAGAACCGCCCTAAGTTTATATTGTACATGGATACGAGTAACGGGTATGATCAAATGATTACTAAGGTACACATATACAAATATTTCATTCTAAAGTATCGTACCTGTGATCAACACAAACGCCCTCTCTATCTACAAGCTGTAAAAAGTTATAATTTGCACGCAGTATTTTTTAATGAAACATTATGCTGTTCCAGATACATTATATTAACAATGCGGTTCTATGTTGCTACAGAAGTCAGGGCTGAGACTAAATTTTCTGCATTGCAAATTAAAAATCATTTTACAATTAAACAAAAAGTCAGCGAGCTGCAAATGCTGTTTAATTTGAAAGACAGACAGTGTTATTTTTGGAATGCTTAGCTCAAAGTAAAGAATCGCACTTACAATTCTTTGTAACTCGAACTCCTTCTTGTAATGTTGCCATTTAAAAGATTTTAAATTTCTCGCCAAAAAACAGCCAACAGAAACGGCGGAAATTGCATGCGTCACTTCCGCAGACGCAGAACCCAGCACCTCAATTGGATAAACTAAACGCCAATCATCGCCATGCCCAAAAAAAGGAATTAATTATCTGTTGCGGAAGCTCCGGATAATGGTCTGGCTGCAGAACTCTGGGCTGTGTGACGCTCCAAGTAAAAGTTATTAATCAGGAACAGATTAATGTGCCTAATCTTATCTCAGACAAGCACCAAGCACAAGTAATCCAAGAGCATCGTGTTCAGGGTAACTTTGCCGTTGTGTTTGGTATAGTGACGTCAGAAAGCAGAAAGGAAAGAACACGATTGTTGCAAGTGAGAAAAAAAAATGTTGCAAGTGAGAAAAACAAAGATTGTTGTAAGTGAGCTGTGCTCTGAAGGCACAAATAAGATGGCGGGAGGTTGGATAAGGCTAAAGCATTACCAGTGTGAATTTATACGGGGACAATGAACAACAATTCGTCGATCTATTGCATCTCGTGCTACGTCTCTGCTTCCAGAAGGGGTTCTGTGGCACAAGAATTTTACCGATTTCTCCGAATATATGAAAGGAAACACTATTTTTTTAAAAAACATTACACCTCAGATGGGACTTGAACCCACAATCCCTGGCTTAGGAGGCTACTGCAGAGTAAGCAGTATTACAAGAGACCTTTTCTCTTTGTAAGGACATACAAAAATATCAGTATCCAAAAGGAATTGGTATTATGTTGTAGCCATCTTTGTTGCATATTTCTGCCTTTATGGACAAAGTTTTGAAAACTATGATATTTATACAGGGTCCCTGTATAAATGTGGGTGAGGTGAAAATTCACAGTAAGTCACCAAATTAGGTGGCAAAGGGGTTAAACCCGTCTGTCTGTCTTCCATCCCTATACCAGACGCGATTCTGCCTTTCATGTCATCATAAGGACAATCCTAAGTTTACTGTTGGCTTGATATGCTTAGTGTAGTTAATTGATTGAACATAAATGCAATATTCACCTAAGGTTTATAAGGATTATATTAGTTATTGGTATATGGTGGTGCAGAGATAAGCACTCTTGCCTCACACCTCTGGCACCAGGGTTCGAGTCTCCGCCTGGGTTCCACGTGTGTGGAGTTTGCATGTTCTCCCCGTGTCGTCATGGGGTTTCCTGCAGGTTCTCCGGTTTCCCCCCCACAGTCCAAAGACGTGCTGAGGCTAATGGCAGTTACCAAATTGCCCGTAGGTGTGAATGGTGCGTGACTGTGCCCTGCGATGGGCTGGTCCCCCATCCTGGGCTGTTCCCCATTTTGTCCCCATAGCTTCCAGTATAGGCTCCGGACCCCCCCACAACCCAGAAGGATAAGTGGGTTGGAAAAATTGATGGATGGTATATACTGTAAAATCATACATTTTAAACCAAACCCCCCCTCGTCACGAGCAAGATATACCTAGGGTCCACGCATTTACTAAGATCCCCTTAGATCGGCCCCTGAGTTTCACAGAGATAGATGGATAGATTTCCGCTGTATTCAGTGGTATTACTGTAGTATTACTCTGAGTCCCTCTTGCTTCTTGACTAGTAATCATGTCTTTAATCAGTTCTGCATTTTCTTCAAGAGCCACGCGAAGAGCGTGATTGACTGAGAGAACGAAGGACCTTCTGCATCTTTGCATGCCTGTGTATTATGCAAGCATCAGCGCCTTTTGTTTTGTTCAGGGCATTAATGTGCCGTGCCGGTGACACGCAGTCTTACTGAGGTGGTCACAATTACCCACGGCCATTTGACTCGCCAGACACCGGAGTGTGGGTGACGTCGGAATCCGGCGGCTCACCCAGTGTCGTGCTGCTCCTCACCCTGCCCGCACGGCACGCATATGAACTGCGGTCTCCACGGGGGGGTAAAGCGTGGGGGTGTCTGTTCTTATGAAATGTCACTAAGGCCCCCCCTCCTCAAATTAAAAACCAGGCAGCCTCACTGATCCGTCTTAATAGGACTCACTGGCTTACATTAAATTAAGCATTTAAACAAATCAGCAGTGACACATATATGATTATTCCACAAGACTTTTTCAGTTCAAGTTTTTGAAATCCATTGAAACCGCAAAGGGTTAAAACATTCATGCTGGTAGTTTTACTATATTTCTTACATTTCTTCCATAGACGTTCTTCGGCTGACCTGCTCCTCACGTCCACACGGCCCAAAACGTAAGGAGATCCCAGTTCCAGATGGATTCAAGCAGCGTAGCTGTCACACTGCACTCAACTACAGCCAAACAAATGGTAATGATTACCCTCTGGAGTTCCACGGGAAACCCACGGATGAGACGTCAATTCCATCACGGGGCACATACACACACGTGAACTGGGTAATTTAAACTAGTCATTCTACTCTGGTTATCGAGCGATGCTTCATAAAATTCCAACAAGGCCTGGTTTAAAAAGCCACGCTTAGTGGTTTAGGATTTTCTTTGATGAAAAGCAGCTGTCCACCATCACGACTCACTGGAAATACCTCAGGACAGGGACAGTTTCATCACTGTACACAAAACCACACTGTTACCCTCCCTGTAGCTGTGGGATACATTTTTATTGTCACCATCACGTAAAGCCATAGTGTTTATTGTAAAATGTTCGCTTGCTGTAATAATTACTCTTTACTAGCTATAGATTGCTTGTATCAATCCAGTAGTCTAGCTTAAACTCAAAAAGAAAAATATGTAAGCTTCTTAAGAAGAGACATTTTAATTCTGGGGAATTACTTCACTGATATTTACCCAACAACAATTAAAAATATTTATTCTCAATTGACAGTGACAGCAAACAGATTTAGTAAATTTGTTCCTCCAAGTTGATATGCAGGTTCTGACCCCTGAGACACGCCACACAGGGCTAAACGCTGCCCCGCTCCCTTGGGCTGGCATCTCCTCATTCCACCAGCTTTCTTAGCCCTGGTCTCCAAGAGGTGCTGGCCCTCCTGACTTACCTCCAGATGAACTTCTGATTAATGAGCCTTTTTCCCCCCTCAGACTGAAATACTGTGCAAAAAAAAAAAAAAAAAAAAAAAAAATCGCAAAAAAAGTCGGAAATGGTCTTGAAGGACTATTGGCGTGCACTGCCACTGATGATTAGCAGAACTTGCTGCACTTTTCATGCTGCATTTATTCGATCTTCTGGAAAACCATTCCAGAAACATTTGTTTTTGATGGAAAGACCTAATGAAAACCAGTGATGTCAAGTAGATCAATCAGCCGCTATTCACACGTCTGCAAAACATCATTACTCCACATTTATTCCCAGCCGTTTGGGGAAGATGTTTGTGAAACAAATTTTAGAAAATGCAGGAAGATCAGCCACTGTGGCTGTACCACACTTCCCAGCAGTTTGTGCTTCTGAAATCTGTTCATCTCTCTTTATAGACTTTGCTCCTCTGATTTTCTGCAGATCCGGCTGAATTTCTCCGGTTACTCTAACAATCCAGTCCCGTACAGACGGCCTGTGTTGATCTGCAGCGAGGCCTCAGTCGCTGTCGCTGTCACTGTCGCTGTCACACTCTTCTTCGCTCTCGTCCTCCTTTTCTTCTTTTTTCGCTTCCGTCTCCTCCGCGAGCCCAGAGAAAAAATCGTCCCCCACGCCAAAGGCCTTCTTGCTCAGGGACTTGAGGTTGCTGTCTTTCTTCTTCTTCTGCCGGTAATCGCTCACCATCATGGCGGGAAGGCCAGAGATATCCCAGAATTTGACCTGCTGGTCGTGGGCGCAGCTGGCCAAGAAGCGTGCGTCACGTGAACGGGCAATCTGCTCAATGGGCTCCCCAATGTGCTGGCCCACACTTCCCAGAACACGGTTCGGCAGAAGATTGATCGCCCTGAAAGTACAAACAAGGAAGTTTGCAGAAATAAAATGCCATATATTAAAGATAAAATACTTAAATATTTCCAAATATCATTCCTTTCCCCCCCATCACACAGAAAATTTTTGTAGTGTCCATAATCCCTCTAGTGGAAAATATAGGAATAGCTGTATACTCTCCTGATATCCAGCAATGCATTTTTGTTCTCTGCACAGGATATGTTTTTACTCATATCTCCTATTCTACACTATATATGTCCTGTTGTTACTTAAAGAAGACAGTTAGACCTTCAAGAAGACTTCACATGTGTGGGGTGTGACCCTGTCAACTTCCTTTCGCATCAAAATTGTAGTCAACCCCCCCCTGGATTTCAGGAAAATATCAAAATAAGTCACTTTTCTGGCAGATGGAGAGACACTAGAACCAACGGCGTCTTGAGAAAATACCAAACTTGATCCTAAACTTAGTTCTATATTTCTGAAAATCATAGTGTAAGAAAACGTGATTTCTCAGGTAGCTTTTTATTCCAAAAATAATCTCAGTCAGGTACTAGCCCTGTTCCCCGATGAGCACGCATGCGGAGTGGCGACACCTCTGACCTGACTACGCCGTCCATGGATGCGATACACAAAATGCTGTCGGTGACGGGGACGATGCAATCCACCGACTCCGCCTTGATCGCAAAGCGGTCACTAGTGGCACCAAAGCCATTCCAGTTGAAGAGGTAGATCATGCCTTCGCTAGAACCACAAACAACCTTTCGCCCACGCTGCAGAACAGGAGGGGAAGACAAAAACAGAGCCACTGGATTTAGTTTAATTCAATACAATTGATGATTAATTGGTTACACAAGACTTCTTAAAATACAAGCCCAGAATCTTGGACTAGATACGTTTTTTTTTTTTTATGACAAAAGTCAGTATTTTGACCTAACAGAGTTCAAAAGAACTTGCATTTTTCTAGTCAGCTCCCAGAAAAGAATAATAATTCAAAAATAAAATGTTTGTTTGTTTATAGAATTTTCTGTTTGAGTGTTCAAACCAAACAAACAAACAAACATGGTGACTGATAAAACAAAGTTTAGAGAATGCCTTTAAAGTTAGAGATTTAGGGAGCAGAGACCATCAGGACAGACCTTCATGATGGCCACAGAAGTGAGGTCCCCATCCTGGAACTCGGAGAGCAGCTCAAAGCGCCTCCTCTTGATGTTAAACACACCCATAGTCCCATCACCGCTGTAAACAAACAAACAAAAGAAACAAACAAACGTGTGAATAAACTCTTGTAACACCCAGTGACACCTTCATTCATATTCCTCCTCTCCTCCAGTTTTTGCCTTGAGGTTAACAGGATCTTCTTGGCCTGGTCAATGGTGATGCCACTGATGTAATCCTCATGGTGTTTCATGTCCATGAATGCTGTCCCCTTTCGCATGTCCCACACCTTCAAGGCGCCACAATCATCCCCAGTTGCCAACAGGTTCTCATCGATTACCAGCAAGGAGTTGATGGGAACACTAGACGTTGTAAGAGAGGGAAATTAATGACTAAATAACGCCATCAGCCAACATAAATCAAAATTCAATCAGTTAACAGTAACATGACAGGACAGAACCCTTAAGGATTTTTAGTTGTAAAAGCATAAGTTTAAAATTGACTAAAGTTGCTAATGTCTCACCTGTGAGCCTTTGGGATGCGGGTGACCAGCTTTCCCTCCTCAACATCCATAATATGAACGGATTTGTCCTTAGACACGCTAAACAGTTCTGCAAATGCGAGAAAAGGTGAGACTGATGCAGATTGCTGCAGAGGAAAGATTTTTCAGATATTGTACCATAATCTGTAAATGGATAAGTGAAATAGAAAAGCAATCAACAAAATGTTATGTCTGTGTAGGTGTCCATCAACTCACTTAGCCCATCTTGGGAAAAGGCTACCTCCCTGCACGACTTCAGGTGATGTCCTGATGACCAGAGCTCCTTATTTTCCCCTTCTGTGCAGGAGTAGGAGTATCTGCAGAAACACACGGGCTCTTGCCATCACAAAAGCGCACAAACACACAATCGAAACAGTTCCACGGTTTAACTAGCGTGACTGTATCTTGCTTTGCAGAAAAGACAACACGGAGGGCAAGATGCAAAGGACGGCGTCAGAGCAGCTCACATATGCACACAGAAAGTATTTTGGATGTAGAAAGCAAATATCAACATGGAGCAAAGCAAATCCTAGAAATTTCATGTATTTTTAGGTACAAAAAATGGGACAGGTCTGGGGACCAGGATTGCAAACCTTAAATTTGTTATTTTTATTTAGAAGGCTTTTTTTTATATATATATACACTGACATGCCATATTTCTTACCCTATTTTTATCTCTCGAAGTCTTCGAAATGGTTTTACGGATTTACGGACAGGCTGAGTTCCAAACTTTTTTACGGACTGTCCGTAAATCTACAAACGGTTGATAACACTGAAGAGGACGTATGGTTGCCATAACTATATCCTTGGTTACTTTATGGCGCTATGTGTTTTTGATTAAGGTGTCAGAAATACACTTAGGATATGAGTCTCACACATAGATATCACCATCGATGTCACCGGCGGCAAGGATGTCCCGCGTCGGGTGAAAAGCCAGGGTGTTCACGATGGCATCGAATTTGATATCTTCGGGAGTCTCCCTAATCCTGGGCTCTGGAGATTCCTCGGCCCCGTCTTCCTAATAATAACACTTGGCTAATCACACACTGCAGTGACATCTTACATTCCGCAAGCAACGCGAAGAAAATCGTAAACCACGATGCGATCAATTTAGCCCCTCGTTGAACACTCACCTCGTCGCTTTCGTTTTCAGCATCAGATTTATCCGACAGCACAGAAGCATCAAGATCCTCCTGAAACATACACATGGTTAAATAAAACGAGTCTACAGGTAACCAAAATGTACGAGGAGATTGCCAACAACCTCCGAAATTACATGAACTCGTGTTACTACCGTGGAGGCTGCCATCTTGAGTCAATCTAGGTCATGAAAGCTTAAAGATAAATACACTCGTAAGAATAAAATTTAAATACTTATGTAACGTTGCGTCTTTATGCATTACATTATATACAGGCAAACATAATCTTTCACTGATGCTAGGGAGGACACCAGTGTAAGTATTTTTTTCTGGAACTCTATCTGTATTTTGGCTTTCAGGATGGATCTTCGTTGCAAGACATGCGCAGTGTAAATTTCTTGCAAGTTTATAGAACTTATTTGAACAACATTTTGCTTGGTCTTGTAAATAGAACAATTTAATTAAAATTGAATTTGCATATTTTATCAAAATGCACAACCCCGTGTGAGGCTCGAACTCAACACCGACGCGCTACCCCCTCGGGTAGAAGAATTAGCTCGAGACTTGGTAGGAGAGGCAAATATTGATTGGTTGTCGCTACCACGATTTGAGATCTTGAATTTTGGTAGCAGAAATCGACGAGACTGGCTGTTGCTACGAAGAATTACCTCGATGTATGGCTTGCGGCAGGCGCTAATGAGGCAGATAAACGCTCCTTTTCGTAAGATATACATCACCGTAAATAACTACTATGTTCTTCATAATACCGTGCTTACACTTACCATGCTACTCCTAACATATGAACTGCACAGAAACATAGAAAAACACCTCCTCCATGTGAGGATTGAACTAGCAACCTTCATATTATGAGATTGACGTGTTTAGTGGCGGAAGCGCAGGTTCTGTACCGCTCCAATACTGTGGAGCCCTCTAAGCAAGAATATTTAGTTTGAATATTAAAGTGTGTTTGATTGCGATCCATCTGTAGTGAACAAAAACAACACTGCCCCGTGTGAGGATCGAACTCACGACCTTCAGATTATGAGACTGACGCGCTACCTACTGCGCTAACGAGGCTTAATGTATGTCCCTTTCCTTAAGATTAAATCATCATAAACAACCATTGTCTCCATTTAAGAAAAGCGTTGCATGTTTGCACTTAACATGGTACCCCTGACAGAAACATAGAAAAGTACGTCACTGCCCCGTGTGAGGATCGAACTCACGACCTTCAGATTATGAGACTGACGCGCTACCTACTGCGCTAACGAGGCTGATGCACGCCCCTTCCGTTACGATGACATCACCGTAAATAACTACCATTGTCTCCTTTTAAGAACGGGGTCGCATGCTTGCATTTAACACGGCACTCCTGACGTGGACTTCACAGGAACATAGAAAATACGATTACGTCACCATAAACAACCACTGCTACTGAGGCTGATGCATAACTGTCCCCTTAGTATTACATCGCCACAAATAACCACCACCTGCATTTATTATGTTACCGACGTGCGGGCTGCAGAGACATGGAAAAATATTCAAATGCCCCGTGTGAGGATCGAACTCACGACCTTCAGATTATGAGACTGACGCGCTACCTACTGCGCTAACGAGGCAGCTGCCCCTCACTCTTTCCTATGATTACTTAACCATAAATAACTACCATGGTTGTAATTTAAAATCGATACATGTTTACATTTATCATGCTATTCTTAACATAACTGCACAGAAACATAGAAAAATAGCATTGCCCCGTGCGAGGATTGAGCTCACGACCTATGAGACTGACGGCATACCTACTGCGCTAACAAGGCACCAGCAAACTGCTCACCAATAGCTGATTAGGACTATTGACTTTATCATTCCCTGTAGCAGAACAGCATACTTGCCTCACACCTCCAGGACTGGGGGTTTGAATTCTGCCTGTGCATTCTTTTCCTTCACGGTCCAAAGACACAGAAAAATCAAGCACCCAATAACAACCAATTACACAACGCCTGACTGCATTGTGACAACTGTAAAGTTTGGTTGAGGAGGGATAATTGGTATGGGGTTGTTTTTCAGAGATTGGGCTAGGCCCCCCCCCTCAGTGAAGGGAACTCTTAATGCTTCAGCACACAAAGATATTTTGGACATTTTTAAGCTCCCAGTTTTGTTGGGGGGGGGGGGGAAGGTCCTTTTCTGTTCCAGTATGATTGTGTCCCAGTACACAAAGCAAGGTCCATAGACACGATTGGGTTAGTTTGGTATGTAAGAACTTGACTGGCCCACACAGAGCCCTGACCTCAACCCCATCGGACACCTTTGAGATGAACTAGAATGGAGAT
>JAOYFF010000049.1:2384494-2397901 GCA_025773925.1 Cryptomyrus ogoouensis
TACGCTTCCTGAGATTTACTACAGCACGGTCTCCTTCACAGTGCTGGTCTGATCTGTACGCTTCCTGAGAATTACTATAGCACGGTCTCCTTCACAGTGCTGGTGTGATCTGTACGCTTCCTGAGAATTACTACAGCACGGTCTCCTTCACAATGTTGGTCTGATCTGTACGCTTCCTGAGAATTACTACAGCACGGTCTCCTTCACAGTGTTGGCCATTACTTAATGCCTTCATTAAGATGCCTCTTCCATTAACCTCCATACTTACCTATAGCACATGGGTGACCACATAACTGAAGCCCTGCCCCTTGCTTCCCTCCGCCCACTCACCGCACTGATCTTCTTCCACTGCCTGTCCAGCTCAGCTTTCTCATTGGTCTCCTTAAATCGACGGGTCTTTCGTCCCTCTGACATCTTAATTCCATACTGGAATGCAGCCCTGAATAAAGAAACAGTGAGAATCTATTAATAAACTGAAAGCACAGACAGAAGCCAAATGACAGAGTTTGGCATGAGCGATGTTGCCATGAGTCAAGCTGGTCGGGAACGTACTTGGGCAGAGCCTCCTTGTTATTCATGTAGTCGCTGTATTCCTCTTGGGTGTCGAAATCCCAGCGACCAAGGGGGCCCTTCTTGTTACCCTGGAGATAGAGCAAGATCAGTCAAAAATCGACTACACGTCACGCTAAGGCTGTATGAATCTGACATCGTGCCCCAATCCCCACACGTCTAATCATCCGTTCTTTCAGTGACGAGTAACGACCACAACCGCGGCTCAGCGGTCATGGGCAGCGCACCTGGTCCATTTTGCTGTAGTCCACTTCCTCATCACTGTCCACTGCAAGGTCGTCCATCCTGGGGAAGAGGCAAGAAGACAGAGTGAGGCAAGCCGGGCCAATGGGGGAGAGGCAAGAGGACAGGGTGAGGCGAGCCGGGCCAATGGGGAAGAGGCAAGAGGACAGGGCGAGGCGAGCCGGGCCAATGGGGAAGAGGCAAGAGGACAGGGTGAGGCGAGCCGGGCCAATGGGGAAGAGGCAAGAGGACAGGGTGAGGCGAGCCGGGCCAATGGGGAAGAGGCGAGAGGACAGAGTGAGGCGAGCCGGGCCAATAGGGAAGAGGCAGCCATTTTGGGACACTGGCCAAGTGACCGAAACGTGGGTTGTGCTGGTGAAACACTGGCCCGCTTTCAAACGACAACGCTGACTGCTCAAAAGATCACGAACATCGAAGCTGGCCCAGAGCCCAAAGGGAAGCTGCGTATTCACTCTGCCAAAGATTCTGTTCAGGAGATACAGGTAAATCCTTGCCATTTGCAAAAGTACGAGTACAGGTATGTTGGAATGCTTTTCTTGCTCTACCCCATATAACAGCGGGGGGGCTAAGGGCCCAGCTCAAGGGCCCACAGACATGTGACTGTTCTGCTGAGGCTGGGGCTAGAACTGGCGACCTTCCGATCACAGGAAGAGAGATTTTGCCCCCCAGGTCGGAGCACCTGAAGAGCACCATCGCCTAGGATCTCCCCTGCCCCTTTCGGCATAACAGGCGTTCCTAGATACGGGCCTGTTGCCGTGGCCACATGAAGCCCCGCCCTATGGTTAGACGGATCACTCACGTGGCAGGGTAACACTCAGCGTAGCTGTTGGACATCCCAAAGAAATCCCCGACGTGCTTCTTCTCCTCGCGGCGGGACGGGGCAGTGTCAGCGGGTCAAGGAACACTACGCCAACACCAGGCGGGCAAGCGCATAAACGAAGGGGCGGGCAAACCCCCACCCACCAACCCGAAATGACGGTCCTGCTCAGGCCAGTTTGGGCCTTCAAGCTCCCTGCCCAGAAGGTTCTACAGAAAGGATATTTCTCCTGGACCTGCCACTGGCCGGCCGCGGCACCAGCGAACTTCTCGTTGATCAGCTTGATCTGGTCCTTCACCGATCCGGGCCCTGAGAGTACAGAGGAAGAGCAGCGCAATCAGGGCTGCTATAAATCAGCCACAAACACCATACACCCCCACACACAGCACCACCGTGCTGATTTATCACGCATCTACGGGATAATTACCTTTCTCGATCTCCAGAGCCTGCCATGGGGGGAAGAAAAGGGAAGTGAGTCATCTCCCGTGACTGACAAAACGTACAATTCAGAAAAGCGACAGAGTGGCTGACGGTGTTGGGTCTATGTTGGCGTTGGGTCTATGTCGGCGTTGGGTCTATGTCCCGTAAGGAAGGTCACCTCCTCGTCGGCCCTGGGCTTCTCAAAGTAGCTGTGCCTCCTTTTCTCCTCCTCGCGGTCCCTGTCCCGCTCTCGCTCCCTCTCCCTCTCTCTGTCCCGCTCCCTGTCCTTCTCGCGGTACCGCTCCTTCTCCCGGTCGCGGTTATTCTTGGACGCAGACGGGATGTAATCACCGATGTCGTCGAATATGCTGCAGGACAGAGCAATGGGTACGTTTCACAGGCAAACCGCTGCAGGCGGCAGACCAGCGGTAGTGTTTGTTTCTCGTTACTGTCCCCATGCTTTAGAACAGGGGTGGGGACCCTGATCCACGGAGGGCCAGCGCGGGTTTTTGGGGTGACCTCTCAGTCAGCCAATAACAGTGGGTCCTCAGGACTGGAGCAGAGAATCACTGCTTCATTACTGGCTGATTGTGAGGTCATCCCAGAAAACGAACCCACACCGGCCCTCTATGGATCAGGTTCCCCTCCCCCGCCTTAGACAATTTTTAAAAGAGTAAACACGTATACAGTTACTACTGGGATAAACAGCTTTAAACATTCCCTTTGACTGCCGAAGACTTTTGCTCAGCACCGTGCCTTCATATAAAGAACAACATGCAGTGATCATCTTTTAAAGGTAGTGAAATAAACACTTGCATGATTTAAAAGAAAATCAGTGTCAGCAGGAATGAGGGGCTGTGGAGAAACAAATAAAACTCCCCCAGTCCCAGGACGAGTGGGATCAGCCTGACTGACGGGCAGCAGTGACTCCACGGGTCGGATCTGCCTGACTGACGGGCAGCAGTGACTCCACGGGTCGCTTACTTTATATCTGCCTCCGGTGCTTTTTTCTCATCCAGCTTCCCTGAGGAGACAAAATCGCAGCGTCTGTGAATCCGGTAACGCCGTGCCTTTAAGACGCATCGCGCTCACTGTCGTCTCCGCCTCTCGTATGCGGGTTAAGCTAACGGGCCGACGGTAAGATGGCCCGTGTGCCCGGGTTACGCAGCCCGTCTACCTTTCTCCTTCTTCTTCATCTTCTTGTTGCGGGTCCCTTGGCGCAGGTAGGACAAGATCTGGGTCAGCTTGCTGATGACGATGTCGTTGGTGGTGAGAGTGGTTTGGGCCTGGGGAGGGGAGGGGGGACATTGGCGTGAGACGGACGGTGGGGCGGGCGAGCGAGCCGGGCAGGGGGGACCCTGTCACGCACCTCCATGGTGGGGCAGTCGGCCTTGCTGCGGATGAGCGTGGTGGGGATGTCCGTGTCCGCGTACTCGTCCTCCAGGTCGACCACGTAGGCCATGCGGCCCGGCAGGAAGAGCTCGTTACGCTCCATCTGACGGCCCTTAAACAGGATGCGGTAGATGTTCCTCCCTGGGGGGGCAGTAAGGACACCTTCGTATGTCCACACAGCAGGTGGGGCGGCACGATGGCCACCAACCCTCTCCCTATGTTATGGGCTTGTGTACTTTATGGATATAGGAAGGGGTTCGATTAATTAAATCAGGTTCCACCCCCCAAAAAGAGAGAGAGCTCACCCAGACGGGTCTTAAACTCAATTTTCTGTTCTGGATCTTCATCTTTCCTGGGGGAGATCAGAAAATATTTTTAGATCTGGGGTAGGGACACAGACCTTTGCAAAATTAGGTTTCTTCTGAAGTTAGAAAATGGAGTGCAAGTGTGCCGTATCACACATCAAACCAGGAGGGGCACAGTGTGGTGGGGGGGGGGGGGGGTACGTACTTCACTTCCTTCTGCGCCTTCTCCATCATGTCCTCCTCCTCCTTCTCTTTGCTGGTGATTTCAGCTCTCACCTGACAACACACCAAGGACGCCAGTAAGACCCTTGGCTGATCTGTGCAGTGCGGTATTCCCATCTCCCTGGTTCCTCTCCCGGAGGAGCTTCGGGAACAGGGTGCCCTACTATCCTGCCATCTTTAGACACCGGTGCCTCACGGTGGGCATGATGCACGCGTGACGGAAAGGCAGAGGCTGACCTTCTGCAGCAGGGCGAAATCCAACCCTTTCACCAAGTGAGTGTGCTCCATGTCACCACCCAAGAACTTGGACTCCTGGATCAACTGGCGCCTCTTCTCCGCCGCCGACTTATCCCTGGGGACGTCGAATATGAGCAGTGAATGGAACGTCGAGGCCTTGACAACCACAAGGGGGCGACTGCGATGCAAGGGCACTCACGCCTCGGCTGTCGGCCCCACCGCCCTGTAGTTGGCCGTGGTGCTGATGAGCTCCGTCTCCTCGTAGTCCTTGTTGACGCCATCGCGACGCTCACGAGCACGATCACGGTACTTCTCAGCCAGCTCCCGCTCGCGTTCCAGCTCTTGCTGCCTCAGCTTGGCGTAGTAACTGAGGTGGGAGGGGTCAAAGGTCACAAGAGATGGACGTGCAGCCAAGATATGATTGGTTGATCCCACCTCCTCTACAACCTGATTAGTTATCTCTCTGAACCAATCATTTTTTGTTTTGCCGTCAGAACATTTTTGTGTAAGATCAAACAAAGGAGACAGCGGGATGCCACATTGTGACAGACTACGATGGTAGATGCTTCTTACATCGTATAAATACCTTCGAATGTGCTGCAACAGGAATAACCCTCTATAAAAATACTATAAACCAAATTACGATAACATTACCCTAACAACATTTTTAGTGTTGATACGGTCACTGAAAGATGATTTAAGCAGATTACATGTTTATAACCATTAAATATGGACTTGCACTTCAGTCTACGGAAAACGACCAAATGTATTGTGTTTCTACTGCGTCACGTCAGAAGCACACGGCCGCCGATTTATTTGCAGCTAGAGTTCAGCAGAGAGGCCCAACCGCATCCAGGCACCTTTTCTTTTTCCGCCTGCGGGCTGCTGGGTCTTCGTCCTCGTTATACTCCCTCGGCATCCTGGGGAAATTGGGACACGAAGCATGAGACGACGATCGGGCTCATTGCGCAGACCTGCACCTGGGCTTACGCACTGTTCACTGTACCGTACGACATTTTTTTTTTTAGGACATCAGTATGCGTTTGCGGGATGCAGAAAAAAAAGCGTCACTCACTCATGGTGTCTGGATTTCGATGGGGGAGCGGATGAAGGCGCAGCCCGAGGGGTCATTAAAAGCTTCCTGAAGTCCTCATTGGTCAGCTTAGATCTGAGGAGAGATAAAGCGAGCTCATTCTAGGGATACCAAGACAAACGATTAAACTGCATGGCACACAACCCTTGTTAAATGCATGACCGGAATGCGGAGCTCAATTCATTCTGCATTTTTCACAGTTTACTGCTTTTATTAATCCCACTGAAGAAGGCTGCTCATTATGCCAGAAAACCACGACACTGAATCTGGTCCGGACCGTTACTGGCAACTTCTCATATTACCATAAATTATCTTAACAAGACTAGTTCAACTAAACTTGGCATGAATTTAGAGAGAAATAGCCAGGATCCTGTTAATAAGCCCAATAAATAGCGGGCATCAATAGTAATCAATATTTTGTTATCCCTGTTTAACTTTTAATCATTCCACCTTAAAGCTCTGAGAATTTACGAGTTAGTCACAACCAACTTTCACTGTACAGATGCAAACAGACTAATCTGACAACATCAAAAATCGCATTAAATATTACTAATTGTTAACGATATTTGAAACAGCAATTGGAACTCACTGTAGCGCTGACCGGTGATCTTCCACCTCATGGTTATCCGGGGCGAGGGGGTTGGAGTAGAGCTCAGCTGAGGAGAGCAATCGGACAGAGTGACCGTCCATCCCGGCTGCCATGATCACAATCGGGGCCCGACGTGCGCCGACACTCCGAACGCTAGCGGACGCCCCACCCACTCCTACAGCATCCCCGTTTACTTCTATTCATATATTACTGAAATATTAAATATTAAGTATCTGACGCAGTTTTGAAAAAGCGGACCTATTCCCTTTAAAGGTTCAGCCTATATTCTGGTTGTTAAAGACACCCAACGAAATACACATTTTCCTTGCAGATATAATCTCCTATCGCAAACAAAGATGGAATTCTCCACCAAACGCAAAGTTGTAGTTCACTGCAAAGATAATGTAAAAGATACAGTACAGCTCATGTAGTTTAACAAAACAACATATAAAATAAAACGAATGGAGTCAGTGCACAGAGGCAGCATGCCTCGTATGCTTAATAGTGCACTAAAAACATAAACTGCTAGATTTAGGTATCAGCAAACTGGATAGCATTAAAAGCTTAATAAATAAAGATTATACGGCTGTCAGGACAGCTAACTGCATACGTAGTTCACACTACCAGAGACTGGGCAACAAAACAACTCAACTTACTCTCTCGTTCCGGCATGTTGAGAAAGGGGGTTTGCCCGTTGATTAGCTACTCGATATGGTCCGTTTTAATTATTCGCTAAAGAGAAGCCGATTCCCCAACGATTAAAGTAAAATTCTTAATGATTTTGGACGTGGTTTACATACTAGGCCTCGTCAACACCAAACCATCACTAACCTACATTCCTCAAACGGAAATGACAGACTGTGTAGTTGCGCAGGATTTTTTTTTCCGAGCAATGAAATTGATTACTTTAGTCTTAAAAGCCTTCTTAACGTCGATTGGTCAATAGACATAACAAAAGCTCTGTCGATTGGGTAATCTTATCGTCACTCTGAATCTCTGACTATAATTGGTTTATAACGGAGAAGCTCCTCGAACTTTTATTGGTATGTAATAGAAAGGGGCGTTGCTCACAACATCTACTGCACTAAAGGTGAAAATCATGGCTGCCGCAGTTGTCAGAGCTATCGGATCTAACCTTGGTAGAAATCTTCGGGAGGTTCGCTTACATTTTTGCCAGACGTCGCCAGCGAGTCAAGGGGCAAGGTAGCATATCCTTGAGTAATGGATTTTATGTATGCTGAAGCGCGATGAATTAACTGAATTACATCTCTCTGTGTGGCTAGGCTTATCTGTTTGGATGCAATGGTACAATAACAATGGCTTTAATGTTTTTCAGAACCCATAACAACTATTTAAACATAGTTAAACGCACATTTAAAATGGATATGGTTTTACTTAAAATAGTTTAAGAGCTAAATAAATAATTAGTGTAAGGTCATAAATTATGATTTAGTGAAATTTACTTAATGATTTCCTTTAACAGGGACTTCGTGGAACAGCATTACGTGACTTTAAAGAAAGCAAATCCCGAGTTTCCCATTTTGATCAGGGAATGTTCAGGAGTCAAGCCTAAACTCTGGGCTCGGTTTGGTAAGAGTAACTATGACAGTATCTAATGTAACGTATTGTTCAGAATCGTAACATGATTTCAGTTTGGACTTATATAAGTATGTTAATGCTTAAATTGCTTGTCTATTTTCAGAGTTTGGTAAAGAAAGCAATGTGGCACTGGACAACATGAACATGGACCAGGTGGCAAAGGCATTAGAGGGGCTTGTTAAGGTCAAAGCATGACGGGTCATACTGCATAAGATGATCTCGACCACGTGACATTGTATGTCAAAGATTAAAGATATTTGTATCACAATGTGAAATTTCTTAATCTCCTCTCCTGTGTAATAAATCTGCTGGTATATCACATCATTTCTCAATAGTCCGTTCTTTGCATTATAATTCACTGATGTTACCTCAACAGCCAAATTTCATGAGTTATACAAGCAGCCAGAAAAACAGTGTGGCACTGTTCTTTGCAAGAGATGTGCAAGTGATCTGGAAACAGGAGTGAATTAGCAGCATGGTGACTACTGGTTCATATCTGTACAGTTGGTGACATGTTGTGCTCTTAGGTCAGTGTTTCTGTCACACAACTTAAGCTTTTTATTTGTGTAATTGCACTTTGCACTACATTTTCCAGCTTCCTGGCCAAATGTACTTGGGGCAGTGTGTGGCTCAATGGGCAAAGCTTCCGTGCCTGTGACTGGAATGTTGCTGGCTTGAGCCTGGCCTCGGCAGAATAGTGATGTCTGTGGGCCCTTGAGAAAGGCCCCTAACACCCAGCTCTATGGGTGCCGCTTTGGGTGGCTGCCCTTCGCTGCCAAGCTCACCCTCACCTACATTTGTGTCACGGAGAGCAAGATGGGGCAGGCAAAAAGAAAAATTCCCCGCAAGGATCAATAAAGTGTCTATTATTTGAAATCACATTCAGCCAGGGAATAGCCTCCATTCTGGGCGGCCCCTGTTCCCATGTGCTCCCCGGTATCGACTCCAGGCTCAGAGTGACCTGTGCTGGCTAAGCAGTTATGAGAGATGCGTAGATTATTACTAAACGTGGCAGAGAATCAAGAAATCTAAGTCTTTATAATGTTACCTTCAGGACCCCCCCCCCATATTTAGGGCTCTACAAGTAAGATTAGGGGTTTGTATAAACTTTATTTCTTTTATATAGCAACTAAATCTAGTAACATTAGAAAATGTAACAAGAATAACAGAACTTCTGCAGATATTAAACTACACAGTGCTGCTTGTAGATTTTCTTATTGAGAACATTTTATAACAACCTGTATGTTAAACATGAACATAGGTGATCTGTTGTCTGCCATTTCAAGAATCACCAATCAAGGGCTGATTTTCCCCATTTCACTCCTTTCACTCAGTGGCCTAATCTGGCTCTGGACTGGTCCTCATGGGTGAAAGTGTGTCCAGCAGAAACCTGTAAGGAGTTGCCTTCATCTTCTTCCGTTTTCTGTTCTTCTGTTTGATTTGATCTATGAAAGACGTCAACAGCTTCATGAGCACTGGGACCAAATGAGCAAGCTAATAGTTAATATACTACACAAGCGTAACACTGTGCAGTAACAAAATTAGATGGAACACCCCCCGCCTCTCCATAAAGTCTTTATTAAAAGCCCAACTTTGTGTGACTTGTCTCAATGTAACCAGGTTCACCAGATTGGCATCTGAGGCTGTCCTTTGTGCTACCACTAGCAATTTGTCTCAAAATTTAATCAGCTCTAAACTTAATGCATATAATGTGTCAGCAAAGTTTGAAAAAGATCCAACAAATACTTTTTGAGTTATGCTAGTGAGAAAAATGTCGGCAGAGGCAGACCGGTCCTAAAACCATGGGTTTCCCTCTCTGGGGAATATAATACTTACTCTTTTCCCTCCTCTTCACTCCGAGGAGTGCACTCAGGCTCCCAGCTGGAGTGACCGGCTCACAACTTCCTGCAGTCTTCGCCCCCTTTCTTCCAGCTTCGGCTTGCTTATCCTTCTTGACTTTCTTTTTAAGCACCTTGGTTTTGTTTCCTGGCCCCGGTTTTGAGGCGACGCCTTCATCGGACTTCTTCCTTTCCTTGGAGCTCTGGCTGGTTGTGTCGAGAGTGAAGAGCGCCCTCTTGAGGGATGAGGACTTCCTCACTATCTTCCTGGAGACCGTGACTAGCTCCTGGCTAGCCTCAGGGGGGTAGTCTCTCTTTGCCTTACCAGGTGTAACCTTCTCCATCTTCCAAGTGCTCTCGCTCATTCCATTCTCCACATCCTCCACTTTTACCTTCTTTTTCTTTTTGTTCATCCTCCTCCACTTCTTTTCTCCGGATAGGGTGATGATGGTGGGAGCGGTATTCACAGAAGCCATCGGATGTTCCTTTGAGGTGTCACTATCTGATCATACAGAATGAATTTTTAGTTTAACGCAGAATGAAAACCAACGGTTTCGATGGGATCATGACTCAGTAGCTGTTTACCCATGTCTCAGGTCATCAGTTCATATGCAAGCTCACCCATGTGTATCAAAGCCTCTGCACAGCATATCAGTCTGTGGTTGTACACTCCTTAGCTAAAAGTCTGTACAGCTTACAGACACCTTACCTGAAAGAGTCAATGCCCATGTCTCCTTCTGTTCCTCTACACCCTGGGAGCGATCAGATTTAGCACCTCCGCCTCGCCCCTCTGCCTCGTCTTCTGAGCATCTTGCTCTCTTCTTCTTTTTCTTCTTTGCCGGCGGGTCCATTTTATCTGCACGTCTCTTCCTCTTGGCCTCCCCTGTCAAGGTTTTCAGAGTGCAAATGGCCTCCTGCTCAGTAGGTGGCGCCACTTCAGAGGCCTGCCAGGTCAGAGGAGCAAAGGAGACACCCAGCATCAATGCACCCAGTACCAGAGAAAAGCTAGAAACATTAACAAAATATATACCTACATTGTGGTTTAATATCGGAGGCATTGGATGCCATTTTTTTACACATATATTGCAGTTCATAATTCCACCTCTGTAAACACCCACATGTAAAAACCAGAACGAGAGCAAGTCACAACCTGCAAGCGTTTTGAGTTCTCAAGGCTGATGTCCTTGCCGATTGTTGTGGTCTTAGCTGCTGAACAAGAGATGCAGATTACTTCATAGAGAACACATTCAGCATGTCAGGAATGAGCACACAGAAATGTGAGTGGGTGAACATGCCCATATAACAAATCCCCATATCTAATCATATCTCTTCCAGGGCTCATGGGGTCACCTTCGCATGCCGCTGCATTTGGGGAGCTGGAGAGGGACGTACCCTCGCTCTTCTGTTCCTCAGCCGGGAAGGTGGTCCGTTTCCTTCCTTTTCTTTTCTTTTTCTCTCCACTTTTCATAGGAGCTTCCTTGGAGTCCAACAGAGACTGAACACAGAGTGTAACGTCTGTTCTTGAGTTTACAAAACAAAATCAGCTACACTTTACCAAAATACCTGTATCCAAGGTATGATGTTAGTATTTTTATGGCAGATGCCGCAGTCGCTTCCTAACCTGAGAGGGCCCCTCTTCAGCAGTCCCACTGTCCTCCAGGCTTGTGGCCACTGAGCAAGTCAGGTCTGAAACAGCAGGAGACAGAGACGCCACAGTAAGATTCTCACCGAGTGACACTGTGTAGTCATGTCCCCTGCAGGTCAGATCCGGTAATGTACCTGAAACTAAACAGGTTTGGACCTGGCCAGTACTTGGATGGGAGACCACTGAGGAAAGTGGACTGCTGCTGGAAGAGGTCTGTGGTGTGACCAGCAGGTTAGCCCATCCTGTGGTCTGTGTGGATCCCAGTGCAGTGATGGGGACACTGTGGCCAGCAGATTAGCCTGTCCTGTGGTTCCCAGTGCAGTGATGGGGACACTGGGCTGGAAAAATGGTGCTGTCCTCTGGATAAGAAGTAAAACTGAGGTCCTGATTCTCTGAGGTCATAAAAGATGTTCTGGCTATAATTACCCACTGTGGGGCAATCTGGCCTCCTAATAATCCCCAGTATCTAACTGGTGAATTCTCTCCTGCCCCTTCACCACCTTAGCTACGGTGTGGTGAGAGTTCTGGTGCAGAATGGCTGCTGTAATATCGTCCGGGGGGGGTTGAAGCAGCTCTCTGTAACCTTTGCAAGAGCGCTTTGAGTGTGTTGAAAAATGCTATAAACGTAACCATTCACAGTGTTTCTCCAACCATTATATTAGGGGGGTACCCCACCCTCCCTCGAAGGTCAAGTTAATTTTATTTAATATTATTTTATATATAGCGCCAGATCACAACATTAGTCATTTAAGTCCTATAGAAAAGGTCTGTATATTGTCCTTTTATTAAACAAACTAAATAGCCTTATGCTATTTATCTTATTTACACAACAGCTTGTCATTTGTGTCTCTACACGGTCGCGCGTTTACAATTCTCCTGTGCTCTCTGTATCGCGCATGGTGGAGGCTGGGTCATTTTTCAACTTTTTTGAAGATATCAAGTTTGGACTGGTTGAGATATTTAGCACATATGGTAAGATGACAAAATAAAAAAAATTCACCTTGTTATATGAAACCAATTTTTCAGGAAACATTTTCAAATATAGTGCATTATAATTTGCTAATATTATTCATGTTAATCACCGAAATCAAATTACTAAGCAGAACACAAATACTGGCAAAGATAATCAAAGTTTTCAGAATTACACGAGAGAAATAAATGTTTGCAGTCTTAAACGCATGTCTAACATCTATTATCTAACCACAAATGTCATCAAAACTTTCAGCATAAGACCCCTTCGAAGCAAATGCGGGTCTCATCTGGCGGCTTGCAACCTTTGCAAGAATGTGTCTGTGTCTTGATTCCAGAAGCTTCAGATGTCAGCTTTAGTGCCCTCTCAACACTGAGAATGTGAGGGTAGATCTCGTAGCTTCAGCTGTGTGCCGTTCTCCAGCGCATCGTGAAGATCGCTGTTGGAGAAGTATTCAGTCAGGGCAGGTTCACAGATGCCAGGATGTGACAGACTGATCAGATCAGACCAGTGGGTTGCGTTCATGTTAATGGCTGTGATCGTCTTCAGTCTCTTCTTTGGAGGGACATCAGCTCTGATTGAGAGGATTTTCTGCAGACCAGCATGTCTCACTGCCGGGCATTTGGAGTAGAGCATGTTCTCCGGTAGCAAAGCAAAGGCGTTGTGCTCCAGGTTCTTGAGAGCCACACGTTTTAACGTCTCCTTTGGATCATGTTGTAGATGTTTTGCTGCTGGTTGCTGAACTTGTTATCCCTCTTGGTCTCAAACCAGCTGACTGCACCTCAACTATGAACTTGACCGCGTGGTACAACTTGTCTTGCAGTTCTGGTGGACAAACAAGTCTCGTCCAAACACACATCAACCTGATTGCTAGAGTCAGCCATCTGGCATGATTGAGGGGTCCAGTTTTCCATGCAGCAAATCAGAGGTCAACTCTGCCACTGGAAATTCTTCAAATATACTCCAACAGAAGTCTCTGGTTGGTGCTAAGATCAGTCAGAGTTTCATCTGGAAACTGGATATCATCAAGTGGACCATTAAGGGTTCTGAACTTGATCTGTGGCAGATCCTGGTGATCAATCACACATAATTTACCCAATGGGCCGCTGAAGGTCGTGGGTTATTGCTGCCATCAAGGTACTTAAAAAAAAGGTAAAAGGTAATTCGTTTTGATGAAGAGAACAACCAATAGTGTGCAGTCTCTGCTTGAGATTAGTTTCCAGCACTGTAACAAGGCCACTTTTCCAACCTGTGTCTGTTGCTGTATTATCAAGGAGTACTGCTATGATATAGTTTACACTTTGGAATTCCTCCAAGACGCTTTGTACCTCTGCTGCAAGAACAGCTCCTGTTGTTGGAATAATCCTGTGAGTTAGATATGTTCCACTACCTTTTCCTGATTCTTTAGTAAATGTCAAATGATGCTCAGATCCCTTTCCTTTCTTCAATTTGATCTTTCCATCTTCA
>JAOYFF010000049.1:2452484-2464056 GCA_025773925.1 Cryptomyrus ogoouensis
TCTGTGATACACTTACCTAGTATGGCGCCCTCTGTGAAAAGTAATATCTGTGATACACTTACCTAGTATGGCGCCCCCTGTGAAAAGTAATATCTGTGACACTTACCTAGTATGGCGCCTCCTGTGAAAAGTAATATCTGTGACACTTACCTAGTATGGTGCCCTCTGTGAAAAGTAATATCTGTGACACACTTACCTAGTATGGCGCCCCCTGTGAAAAGTAATATCTGTGATACACTTACCTAGTATGGCGCCCTCTGTGAAAAGTAATATCTGTGATACACTTACCTAGTATGGCGCCCCTTGTGAAAAGTAATATCTGTGATACACTTACCTAGTATGGCGCCCC
This sequence comes from Cryptomyrus ogoouensis, assembly GCA_025773925.1. Lineage (NCBI taxonomy): Eukaryota > Metazoa > Chordata > Actinopteri > Osteoglossiformes > Mormyridae > Cryptomyrus > Cryptomyrus ogoouensis. The sequence goes on from JAOYFF010000049.1 coordinate 2,452,834, forward strand.
CTGTGAAAAGTAATAGCTGTGATACACTTACCTAGTATGGCGCCTCCTGTGAAAAGTAATATCTGTGATACACTTACCTAGTATGGCGCCTCCTATATATTTATATATATGTTATATATATTTGTTGTTTTTTTAGCAGAAACTTTTACCCAAAGCTACTGTACATACATTTTACAAGTCTGCCAGTCCAAGCCCATATTGGGAGCTAAGGGTCTTGCTTTGGGACCCGGTTCCTTAGGAATTTGAACTAACAACATTTCGGTCTCAGGCGCAGCCCCCTAACCCACTGTATACCTGCACAGCGAGGGCTGCCACCCTGAATCCTGACTCTACTGTGTATGTGTAGAACTTCTGTGTTCTCATTGTGTCCCATTTGGATGCTCCCAGCTTCCCTCCACCGCCCAGAGACGTGCTGCAGGGTTGCCAACTTTGGCCAGCTGGCTGCAGTGAGGTTTTCAGATCGAGACGAGTCTGCACACGCATGCACGCGCATTTACATGCATGTAACATGGTAAATATTCTGTAGGGTTTGCAAAGTCCCCCCACTGCTAATTTTAAGTTTGTGGATTTGCCATAAGATTTCTTGCATGACAGTCAGAAAGTGTGAGTGTCACGCCAGATGCATGAGAGTTGGCACCCCTGATGCTGTTAGGTCAGTTAGTCTTTCTAAGTTGCCCCTTATGTGTATTCGTGTACTCTGTGATGGACTGGCACCCCCTCGCGCTTCCTGAGATAAGTTCCATGTCAGTGCCGTGACCCCATGTCAGCTAAGCCTTAGTTATAGATGGATAGTGTTTTCTACCTGTCACAGGGAGAAAAAAAGTTAAGAAATGCCAGCAATGTTGTCAAATTTGGCATATACATGTGTTGATTTCATACTATTTCATCATAAGTAGTCTTCATGGCCTCTTGAGAGACACCTCATGCCAAATATAAAACAGCACATCAGGGCATAAAGACATAACAACACCTAACATGACAGGAGAGGAATGAGCAGGTTTCAAATTACACATCATTTTAATGTGGCATCACGGAGAATTATTAAGAATTAATCAATTTTGTTCACAAGTAATGCAATAATGTGACACTTCTCATATTCATATTCCCAAATGTATATTTAGTATACGCAATAATTTTTCGGCGTTGGTGAAAAGGATAACTTAAAAAGTATTTGAATGTGTTAGCAAGGAACTTTGGATAAGCAATGAACTGATATTGCTGAATAATCATTAGCTAACAGGGAACGCACACACAGCCATATTGATAGACACTCAGTAACTCCGAGTCACCATTCTAAATTGAATTTAAATCCAATTTCATGGAGAATTTCATAAAAAATATGTAAGCGCTCAGGAGATTCCCTTTAATAAAACGCTAACGTAATCGTAATCATACGCTTCCCCAAAGCAGTCTTTAATAAAATTGCAACTGGATGAGTGTGATGTGATTTAAACATTACCCACAGTCAGTCTGCCTCATGCAATATTTACTTTCACGTGAAAGTGTCAGCCAGCTTATTAACAATGATTAACGGAATGCTGAGAGTACAAAAATACCAATGATCCTAAATATAAGGTGCTTCTGTGATCTTACAGTTTTATGTTTTTTTTTTCCAGAGTATAAATATTTACAAAATGACTGACATGAAAAATAGACAGCCGGGTTTCATTAACTCCGTGTCCTTTCTTGTTGCTAAAAATGTCCATTTAGTCTGCCGTACTCTACCTATCTGTCAGGGTCCTGGGGGGTCTTTGAGGGAGGTATTATTCAAAGTTGACAGTCATGCAAGGACCAGTAAGTCATAAAAATCAGTCTGACAGTTTCTCTGTCTTATTCAGGACTCTGTGACCTGCTTACTGGGGTGCAGATTGATGATCATTCGCTTCAGCAGGACCACATTACCAGTCCTGTAAGAATACCGGGGGAGTATAATCAGACCCTGATGTCCCTGATGTCGTGCGGATTTTTGGTGAATTTAGCAACTAAATAAAAGCCAGGTTAAGGGCCTTGCTCAAGGGCCCACAAACTATTCTGCTGAGGCCGGGCTCAAACCAGCAACCTTCCGATCACAGGCACAGAGGCTTAGCCCACCGGTGAACAAGTTCCTATACCAGGGTTCCCCAGTTCCTGTCCTAGAGGGCCAGTCTGCTACACAGTTTGCAGGTTTGTACCCACTAAACCTGGCCCTTAGCTGGTGAGCTGAATAAGGTGCGTTTGAGCTGGGAAACCTGCAAACTGTGGTGCGGACTGGCCTTCAAGGACCGGAATTGGGGAACCCCAAAAATATACTAGTAATATGTACTAAAGAACACATGTTAAATAAATCAAAAGGTTGGTGTAATTTTACTAACAAGCACATGTTGCCTTTTTCCATGAGTGATTTCCGTAAACTCCAGGTATCTCAGATGTTTTTTTTTTTTTTGTGTAAGTCCGGATTTACTGAAGTCGGTTTTACGTAAGTCGAGAGCTGCTGGTACTTTTTCTGTCAACCAAAATAAATGGATATAAAGAAGATTAAGCAGAACTATAATAACATAAAGCACAATAAGCAGTTAAACATGAACTCTTACCATCCTTTCTGCGAGTCAAACAGGTAACAGTTCCCTGATCCTATCGTTCCCTGGCCTACAAAGGAAACACCAATTCCTTTGCTGACTCACGGGGCAAAGAACAGCGTGAAAATGTAACACATAGATGTCAGTGTCAGCTAATTCAACACATCCCTGTACCGATGAATATTTATTTAAATTTTCGTTAACTGTTAGCGTAGCTACGGTACATTTCCAGAATGCCCACCCACTCAGGCCACGTGTTATTTTACCAGAATCTTATCACACAGAATTGCCTCTTTTTTTTGTAGAAACCCAGTATGTGAACATAGTGTTGGGGGTTGAAAGGCAAATGAAGAGAGCTGCACTGCATAGTCTGCTTTGATACCTCTGGATTGTCACTCCCAGGGACTGCGGATCAGTGTGTGATTCCTCCCTTGAGGAACATCCACAGTCTCCATCTATCAGATGATAGTGACTCATTAAAAAATATCCAGTGAGTGTCGACACAGTGTAGAACAGAATGCCATTGTAACTACGTTAAAGTAAAAAAACAGGAAATAATACGTCCTAAAATCTATGGCAATAACATGACTTCCATGTAAGCCTGCAGATTTTATTCTTTTCGTGAGCCTGGATCGCACAAAATATCTCCCTTTGATCACCTGCAGTTGCCGTACATATATTAGCGGAGCCATGTATTTTATGCAAGTTGGTATTTATATAGCAGTGGGGTGTCTTTAAAGACTCGAACCCCTGGCCCTGACCGTGCCCTAGAACACCCTACGTGCTACTTTGTGAATGTGACACATAAAGGCGAGCGCTCATTCAGCCGTTTGCGGTAGCCATCGTCGCCGACGTGATAAAATGAGTCAGTAAAGAGGCCGTAAGTGTCCACGGCGACAGCCGCTCTCCTCCGAAGGTCCCCTGTGCCGAGGGGCAGCAGTGATGAGAGGAAGCGGACATGCGAGGGGCTGGAGATGCGACACAAACACCAGGAAGTGGGAGTGTTTTTTTTTCATTCTTTTTTTTTTATCCCTGGCATCCGTTGACACAGCGATCAAATTGCTTAAAAGGGACGAAATTGCTGTTTGCGGCTTATGTAACCCTGAAGCGTTGCTATGGATGGCGGTTGGCAGGGGAAGGAGTTATGCACCGTAGATCTTTCTCTTGTTCTTTCCATGCGCCACACCCACACGGTTGCACCCGTGTCCTCTGGCGGTGCAGGAATGCCCACACACATGGAGTGCGGGAGTCATTCACATGTGGTGGTAATGGAGGTGTAGGGGGGGGGGAGTTCAGGTGGGAGGGAAGAGTGATTCGAAGACGATCCTTTAGTATCAGAAGCTGCACCAGCATCAACATCAACTAGGCTGGGTCTAACCTTGACTTCGGGTCTTTATGTCGACTGTAAATGAATGGCTGGAAAAATGCCTGAATGTAAACCTTAAAGGCGGTTAAGTGGTTTGTCTCAGTTACCTGAGCACCCAGAGCCATTCAGAGATCTGCGTGTTTCATAAAATCGCGGCACTTAAGTGACGTTGTCATCGCGTGGCGGAACTGAGGCGTCGCGCTCCAATCTATTATTGTTTATTGTCTCGCGAAGAAATCCGGAGAAATGTCCCGTCTTAACGACATTAGACGTAACTGCAATAAAAACCTGTCTCTTTTCAGTGAGGCTTCACGACAGCATCTCCGAGGAAGGACATCATTACCTCATCTTCGATCTGTAAGTATTTTCCCCACAACAGAATGATGCATTAAAAAGCACATTCTGATGGGTTTCTGTGTATAAACTAAGCAATTAAACCTTGAATCAAGTCAAAAAAATAATCCCAAGTAGCACAGAGATGGATATAAAGAATCTGTTTCTGGGGTTTTGCTGTAATTAATGAGTGTAGGACAGATGCAGTGAAGCAGTGCATTTCAGCAGCACTGGATTCCATCAGGGTTAGAAAGTATCAGCACCGGTGGAGGTGAATCTGTCACGTTTCAGTTTTTTATGCAACCTAACTATGGATTTACACCTTAAAAAGGTAAGGATGTCAAAATGTCCTACCGGTCTCGGCTTCAGAGCCCTGAGTGATGCGAACAGGATGGAAGGATGAGGTTTAAATGAACCCCCAACATTCATTTTTAACTTTTCTTGAATGCAATGAAAAATTAACTAAGATGAGTCACCTCCCCCCAAAGAAAACGCAGCACACCCCAAGTAAGCATTGAACACACAACCTTATGAGAATGACACACTACCTGTGGCACTAATGAGACAATGGAAGGCACAATCTTAACAATAAAATGATATTGTGGAGGGGGGGGGTAGGAATGTACAATGATCCAATCTCTGAGGTAGACTAGTCCTGTTTAAAGAGTATGAGAGGCTCACGATACATTTAATGGATTCTGAGGGTACTTCAGGCAGTCTATAAAGTACAAATTGTCAAAACAGAAATTTGAAATGTACACAATACACTGGGTAGCTGGTGTCTGAATTATACCGTAACGTCTATTAGTCTTCTATTGTTGCTCTGCTGCTTTGTATTCATTCATGTCCTTGTTTTATAATTTAAAAACTTTTTCAGTTCAAATTTGCAATGTTTCGGTAAAGCTTTTAGCGTGGAGAAATGATTACCAAAAGGAGGAACGGACGGTGTCTAAGTCTGCCCGGAGTTCGCTTAGGGCGGGCCATCCTCCAAGCTGACCAATCAGGGAAAAGAGGAGATGACTGATCCACCAATGAGCTCTCTGCCAGCTCTGATAGGCCAGTAGAATTTGATGGCCAGCAAGGAGATCCCTTCCATAGGTCAGCAACAGCCCAGGCTTTCCCCAAACCTGGTCTTTATGCACAAACAGCAAGTAGGAGGTCATTTTTAAACGAAGCACACTTATACTCGAATTTGGGACTGGTAGTTACTTGGAAAGATGAGTATTAACATTAGCGAAAACCATAATAAATGTGTTGTGACATGTTTATTGTGATTTTTATTAATCTATTTTAGTCTGGAAAAACACAGGCCAAACAACAGTCAACCACCTCAGACGATCAATAACAAACACATGTAGATGAATGGCTTCTCCTCACTGCCTCTTTCCTGTGCTCTCCATCAGTGTGACAGGTGGAGAGCTCTTTGAGGACATCGTGGCCAGAGAATACTACAGTGAAGCAGACGCCAGGTAATAAATGGCCGATGTTCTTCTTGTGTCGGAAACCCACACATCAGACGTGCAATTTAAGGGTATGCAAACTGTAAAATGTTAGCACCTTTGGGAGGCCAGACAAAACCAGAGCTCTGGAGGAATTAAAATGAGGAGGAATGTTACCATTTTGTCTGGTGAAGCTCTGCTTCACCCGCTGTCTTAAAGAAACCTCCACTTTTACGAAAATTTCAGAGCTAACTGGATAGCGCCTCATAATAATAATAATAATTAGATGCATGTTTATCATTTCTAGACTTTTCTTGCTGTATTCCAGGTCAATGGGCAGTGGTTTTCACTTGTAAATTAGAACAATGCACATTTTGTACAAGGACATATTCCAACTCAATCTGCTGAAGTTTAACCAGAGACAGTTTAGGTTTATCAAATTAACCAGTAGTAGAAATGTTGCGTCACTGGTCAAACTGTCAGACTGGATTTAAGCTCTTTTGTTTTCAATTAGTCATTGCATCCAGCAGATTCTTGAGGCCGTTCTTCATTGTCACCAGATGGGAGTGGTCCACCGGGATCTTAAGGTAAGGCACGCTCTACTTCCGTTGTCTTACCTGCAATCGGCAGGAAATTCTGAGAAAAATGCGTGGAACGAAATTCACATGTAAGAATCCACCGATTTTTCGAGAGCAGATGGAATGAAATTAATAAAAGTATAATCTGAGTATTTACAGAATGACAACGTTTTTATGGTGATAACAGGAAGTGCATAGTACCGCTAAAAACTTTTGAATTAGAATTATTTGTGACACATGTACCCGAAGGCAAAAAAAAAAATAATTTGATTGAATCATGCAGTCAGTTAAAAAAAAAAAAAAAAAAAAAAGCCTTGGGGTGACTCATTTGTTTAAAGGTCCACTTGGTAGTAGATATTTCCCAGTCCTGTTCCCTTGTCGGCCTATTAGAGCAGTGTGGCATCCCGAAAAAAGATCAAGAACAAGCAGCCAGATAGTGCTTTTTGTCTACAGGGCACAAGGACCTAGTAAATGTCATTCTGAAGCTTTGGGAATTAATATATTTTTTTCAGTTGGGATGGCAAACAGAATGATGTCACACAGAGGCTTTGCTGTGATTAGAAAAGCTTCATAATCACCTGTTACGAAGCTTTGCTTATGCAGGATTTATGGGGTCTGGGATGGCTGGGACTGACATGACAAAAATAAAAGTGTAACGTTAACAGAGTTGAGTTTCAGGCAGGAAAATCATCCAAAAGACCGGACTAATGTTTCAGTAACCAAACGGGAAAGTGACTGTCATGTGTATTGGGACTGACCTCAACCCAATGGTCCCAACACTCCCAACTGTGTCCCAACACTGTCCCTCCCAAGATGGTTAAAGTCGATGCCCCCAAACTCAGGGCAATTGTGGGGGTGTGATTGGATCAGAAGGTAATACCCAGGAATGGTGATGGACGTAATGATGCTTCATGAACCATTCGCTGTATTTTTTTACCCCACTAGATGGTGCTCTCTGTTCAAAAAAAGGCACAAAGCATATACCAACGTAAACCAAGAGCACCATCTAGTGGGGTCACAAAATACAGCAAATGGTTCATGAAATGTGGTTTTGTCCATTACTTCCCAGGAGGTATTACCATATGGTAGACTGCCTGTTTAATGGTTAAGCACTGCTTTTGGATGGTACCCTACTCCTCACCAGTGGTGAGCACGGTGCTGGACATTCCCCACTGTCTCTCTGTACAGACAGCACTACTTCACCATCCCTGTTCAACATGTCTGGAAAAAAGGTAATCAAGTGAGGAAATGTTAAGTCCAATTATGGTACCGCTTTACTTGAAGTAGCACAAATAGTAAAAAATAGCTACTTACACAAATACAAATCATGAACAAATTTAGTCGCTACTTGAGACAAAAGATTCACAAAAATACATGAATATTATGAATAAACGATCAGTATTTCACTAGTATTATTCATTACTTGTTCCTGCAGTAGTTAATCAGTAGTTCCTTCAGTAGTTAATCAGTAGTTCCTTCACTAGCTCCTTCAGTAGTTCACGAAGGTTTACAAAATTAACAGATATAGTAACAAATATAGTATCTGCTAGAGGTGAATGTTGCGTCACAATTTATTAATGATGAATGAACATGAGATTAGTATGTAACTAAGACTTAGTTTATGGTTATTTAATACATAAGTAATGGTATAATACTATGCTATTTGTACCCATCAAGTAAAGTGTTACCAAAATGATGAGTGGACTCCTACAAAGAGCTAGGAGCATAACCTGGCACACCCCTACCCACTAAGGAAAGGGTCTTGGCGCTTTTGGGTGAGGTCTGTAGGGAGTCTGGCTAGGGAGCGGCGCTTTTGGGTGTGGTCTGTAGGCAGGCTGGCTAAGGAGCGACGCTTTTGGGTGTGGTCTGTAGGCAGGCTGGCTAGGGAGCGGCGCTTTTGGGTGTGGTCTGTAGGCAGGCTGGCTAGGGAGCGGCGCTTTTGGGTGTGGTCTGTAGGCAGGCTGGCTAGGGAGCGGCGCTTTTGGGTGTGGTCTGTAGGGAGGCTGGCTAGGGAGCGGCGCTTTTGGGTGTGGTCTGTAGGGAGGCTGGTTAGGGAGCGGCACTTTTCGGTGTGGTCTGTAGGGAGGCTGGTTAGGGAGCGGTGCTTTTGGGTGTGGTCTGTATGGAGGCTGGTTAGGGAGCGGCGCTTTTGGGTGCGGTCTGTAGGGAGGCTGGCTAGGGAGCGGTGCTTTTGGGTGTGGTCTGTAGGCAGGCTGGCTAGGGAGCGGCGCTTTTGGGTGTGGTCTGTAGGGAGGCTGGCTCGGCAGTGAACTAGCTGCACAAACAACATCTGCTGCCTTCTCCACTTGAGTTGGAGGCACTTTTATGAATTTGGCATGGAACCCGTCCTCCACCTCAGAGGAGCCCCAGATATCGCCCCTCTCCCTCGGTGGCTGTGGGATGCTTTCTGCTGAAAATGCCACCCGACATTACTGCACACGGCGCTGACAAGTAGCCACGTAGAAGCAAAGGCACAGAATGCAGAGTGCATTCACTGCTGGTCATGGGCTGTCAGCACATGCAAAACGAACTGCGGAATCAGCAGGATCCAAATGGAGGGGAGAAGAACTACTTTTCCCTGGACTAGGAAAAGCGTTTGGTCAAGTCAAACATTGAATATATAAACTGTATTCAGCAGCTCATTGATTCGAGCCATGGAATATGGCGTGATGAAGCTACATTCACAGAACCCAACAGAACCAAACGGATCTGCTAGGTAGCGGCTAATGTTTTGAGTTTGGTTTAGTTGCTATATGCTATATCTCATTGACCCAATTTCTCACATCTTAGTTAATTTAAGAGCAAAATTTCCAAGATTCAATCAGGTATATGATTTCGAGAAGTTTTCTGTGGACGGCGTGAGCTTCAGTAATTTAACGAGAGTTCTTTGTTCGATTGCAAGAAGACTGAGTGAATTTTGGGTCCCAGAACTCATATGATGAGGAAGCCTGACTTGGGGTCATTTTTTCTTGGTAGTCTGGCTGTGCTGTATATGAGGTTCCATGAGGCCTGTGTGACTGTAGATGGGAAAATCGCATCTAGAACACCTTGCTGAATTGTTTTCAGCCCCACTGTCTGCGGGGAGTAAGCAGGTCACCGCAGGGGGTCAGGAGAGGAGTATGTGTTTTAGGAAGATCCTGTCACAGAGAGTACAGCTGGTATGTCAGGAGCTGGATAGTGAAATCAGCGTTTTTGGTTATGATGAGTTACCCAAAAAAAAAACTCTTTGAGGGTTTTTGGTTTTAGATCCCTTGTGTTTTTTACCCTTTAAATGTGTCCCCGAAACTAAAACAACCAAACATTAATCACTGTAAAAGAGAGAATACGTCCAAAACAAAACCCGCACATCTGTGTTAATGACTTTATCAATCCCCTGATGAAGGGGATGGTTCTGTACCTGCTCACAGGGGAAATTCCCAAGAAGAAGACAGAATGATTGGTCTAGGTCATTCAGTAACATGTACCGTACTATGCAGTCTTGGGTTGGCAATATATTATGCATAAAGCTGTTTATTTGGACAATACATGTATATTTGTTCAGAAAAATGTATTAATATCTTCCTGGAAGAGTAGAACAACCCAGACGCAGTTCCCAAAGCTCTCCTCAAGGGGTGCCCCAGCCATCATATCACCACTAATTCATGTAATTCGTTAATTAGTTAATTAACATATCCAAACACACTGTAGTACTAGTGACTGTAGATATTGGGTTATTCGAGGACAGGGTCTGAAATAGCTAAGCTGACACATTTTAAGAGACATGAAATCCCGGTATTATATAAACATCAACATAACATCATTTTCTTTGACTGCGTAAGACTTTTGCACAGTGCCACAAAGGTATTTATATGAATATGTATATATTTCCCTGTGCATTATGAGAGTTACTGTGTCCTACCTCACATTACGCTCTCGTGCATGAGAGATTGCTCACATTCTCAGCTCCAACCAAGTACATCTGCTTGTACCAGCATAAATATTTGCTGCCAGGAAGGTGGAGGAGCCTGTGTGTGTGTGTGTGTGTGTGTGTGTGTGTGTGGGGGGGGTACCTCAATTAGGAGAGGTGGGTTACATTCCAGCATCGCAAACACGCCTTCCCTGACACCCCCGTAACTCTCCGAGTGAGGTTATGTAGAGAGCTGAACCACAGGGGATTATGGGAGCCATCCTAATGTGATCACGAGGTGGGGAGTGTGGGGTAAGGTGGGGGGGGGGGGGTTTCCCTGTGTGAGTGTGAGAGCGCAGGGGGTGGAGGAGGAGGAGGCAAAGGAGCTGAGGAAGGAGGCCAGCGTCAGGTTTTGTGGGTTTCCCGGTGACACGGCAAACAGCCAGGTGCTCCTCAGCCATCTGGACGCCGCGATGGGAGAGGGGAAGCGATCCGGAGCGGCGCGTCTGCTCAGGCGTTTCCGGGAGCCTTTCTGCGCCGTCATCGGGGCCCGTCCCGGCGGGCGGAGCAGCCCAGACAGCCGTTCGGGTCTTGGCTGGTCGCTCGGGAGATGACATGCAGGTCGGCTTCTTCCCAAATGGTGGCGAAGATGCCTCAGCTCCAAATGGGGCCAGGCGACAGGGGCCCGCCAGCTGTGACTGGGGTTACGAGAACGTTATACTGGGGAGACTGGGAAGGAATGAGGGCAACACAAGAAAAACCAAATAGCTGCAGAACGGATAATAAACAAGATAACTAACCGAGGAAGGGAGAGTCGGGCATGTGTACATGCTCTGAATTCCAAGTTACAGGGAGAGAATCAGCGAGAGACATATGGAGCCAGTCATTACGGATAAACCAGGTCACATGACTCTCCTGGGGGGTGGTACGACTGTGCTACGGAACACTTTTAGTGAAGAGCACCTTTATCAGTTTAATGGGGGGGGGGGGGGCCGGCAGGCTTCCTGTTTTTTTAATTTGGCTTTCCCGAATTATGGTCAAACCCCCGTGGGGTTTGTGTCTTGCG
>JAOYFF010000049.1:2483398-2500672 GCA_025773925.1 Cryptomyrus ogoouensis
CGCAATGTCCTTTTTAAGATATGGTGACCAAACCTGCACACAATATTCTAGGTGAGGTCTCACCAAGGAATTGTATAGTCTTAGCATTACCTCCCTTGACTTAAACTCCACACACCTAGAGATATAACCTAACATCCTATTGGCCTTTTTTATTGCTTCCCCACACTGGCGAGAATGAGACATGGAAGCATCAACATACACGCCGAGGTCTTTCTCATAATCAGCTACCTTTATTTCAGTAAAATGATGCTCTTTGATGTTTACAAAGACTCACACTCACTCGCACCCACACTGTTACACTCAGACACATCGCACAAACACATATAAGCCCATTTTCTTTCCAAACCCACAGAAAAACGGTGCTTGATTGTAAACACCTGCATTTAGGTCAAGGTGCAAAGTTCAGTGTTACTTCATTGTCATCAGCAGTTGTGAGATTCAGATAGACAGTACCAGTGAAAAGTATGGACACAGTAAAACAGAGTGATAGTCTTGCACCACCTGACCTAAACATCAGAAATGGTTTTGGAGGAGTTTGACCAGAGAGTGAAGGAAAAGCGGCCAATGACAGCTCAGCTTATACGTGGGACCTCCTTCAGGACAGCTACCAAAGCATCCCAGGAGGCCACCTCATGGAACTGGCATAGGGGAGACAGTAGGGTCAACCAGTGCCTGGGGCAATTGAGGTTAAGGGCCTTGCTCAAATGGTGGGATCACTCTTCCGACCAGAGGATTCGAACCAGCAACCTTCTGAGTCCCAACCCACAGAGCTGCCCCCTCCAACAAATTATTTTTGTCGTTTAATACTTTTTTGGTCAGTGCATAATTCCATAGATGTCATTTTATAGGTTTTATATCTTTATAATGATTCTAAAATGTAGAGAATAGTACAGTAAACCTGTGTATGGATAGGTGTATCCAAACATTTGACTGATGCTGTATTTTATAATGTAAAATAATGCAGTGAGGCCTCTGTTATGAATGCGACTAAGGAACCAGTAAACGGTGCCACGCTAATAGAAACTAATAACAGGAAGTGGCATTGCGCTGAGGCTAGTACTGTGGGTACTTACCCCCCCCAGCCGGGGCATTGGGGTACTTTCTGTGGACGTATTTAAATATAACCAGCATAATGTGACTGTCAGCTGGCATCCTGCTGGACATCAATTATGGCACCAAGGAACATACAGTAGCACTGGTTGAGTGTCACAGGTAAAGAGCAAATGCCATTGAGATTATAACGGAATTATTGTAAAATGCACAGAGAGATAGTGAATGTAGTAAAATGGCATTTGGTTTTGCAGCGGTTTTGGGAGACTGAGGTCGCGGCTTATAGCTGCTCTGAACTGACAGCCGACTCTCTGTGTCCCTCAGTGAGAAAACAGGAAATCATCAAGGTGACGGAGCAGCTCATTGAGGCCATTAGCAACGGGGACTTCGAGAGCTACGCGTAAGTCAGACCCTCCCCCCCCCCAGCGCCTCGGTCTGAAGCACCTCACGTAGTCAGATATTAAATATGTGTGAGCCATTAAAATGAAGTAAATTACTAGACTCAGCTCTAATTCCACCGCAAGGTAGGATAGATTGATGGGCGTTTCATCAAGCATAAGAAAAGGGGCGTATTTTCACCAGACGCTAGCGCAGAACCCAGCGGTAGGAGGTTTTGATGGGTAGGATGGAATGTTAGAACAGCATGATGGGAGAGAACCACCCTCTGGACATCACTGACTGAAGGCAGGGATTAACATAACTGATACCATGCAAAGTGATGTATATGGCATTTTTTTTGTTGTAACAGAGCGAATGTGTCTTTCAAACTTTATACGGCGAATACGCACCCGTGCCCCAGTTATGTCAATCCCTGACCATAGGGCTTCAGAACCCTTGAAAATTTATTCTGAATAATGTTTTACTTTTCGATGTTGTCATTTAAACCATAGCAGGATCTGATAATTAACCCCAAACACACACACACACACAGATATAGCAGTCACAGAAAGCGTTTTCTGTCCATTTTACAAAAAATATATCACAATAGAAACAACCAATACATTTAAGTAAAACATTCATTTCAAGTAATAATAAAGTTAAACCCAAATTATAGTTTTAAAAGAGGCCATTTTGAATTATAAAGTTGATTGTCAGTCAGTCTCATTAGGCCCTTTTTAATTAGTAACACCTTTGCAATAATATAAAACACCAAACATTTGTGCTTAATATCCCATTGGGAGCCAGTGACTACAATTGCAATTCATAACAAAATGGAAAGAACAGAAATGAACGAGTCAATCAAAATATGACTTTTAATAAAAAGAAAACGTTCGTGTGGAAAATATGTGCAGGTATGTGAAACTTTGTTAATTTGCATGTGTTAGTAGAGAAACGGTTGGGTGACTAACCGAAGGTGGTCTATGAGGGTGTCTGCTTGGCGTCTGGTAGACACATGACGCTTCAAGTCAGCCAGCTTCCTTTAAGTCCTCTTATCATTTGATGGCCATGCTTGATCACATCAGGCCCCTTTCTTCTCCTTCCTGTGGGGGGGTAACGTGAATGTTTCCCACGGCTGCTGACGGTCTGGTGCTTCAGCGCAGTTTGGGGATCGTGATTCAGATGGAAATACCTCTGAACGTGGGCCTCCTTTGGTCAGACAGACTTACTGTCCACGTTCACAGCACTGTACAGTACGGCTGACAGCTGTGCACATCTGGCCGAGTTGGGTGGATTGAGAAAGAGTAAAATCAAAAATGGTTAATTATCTGTATTTCCCAGCCAGACAGGATTATTATTATTACTATGTAACTAATGGCAGGAACTGTTACGGTCTTAAAGAGACACACATACTGAAGATCAGGATGTCACTCAAGCTGGCAGAATATGATGTCGATGTGTGAATTAATGGCAGCATTACGGGGGTTTAGTCGCGAAGGTCTTTAGCCTGCAGCTGTGGAACAGAACGTATCGGGTGGGGGGGGCACTTCCCCTGTGGTTTGTCGGTTAAAACTGACTTGGAGTATTTCGACATAGCTAACACGTCCATAACGCATTAAAGCCATACGGGGGGGTCAGAGACGGTTCTCATCACGCTCCTTCTTCAAACCATTGTCCCCAGGAAAATGTGTGACCCCAGCGTGACAGCCTTCGAACCCGAGGCCCTGGGGAACTTGGTCGAGGGTCTGGACTTCCATCGCTTTTACTTTGAGAACCGTAAGAACAGAAGATCGTCGTTGGACAGTGATACTGTGTGCTTTCCTACAAAACCTTCATTTTCCTACCTATTTTATATAAATAAAATATTTCAAATACAAATGTACAGTATACAGCTGAATAGTGAACCAGTATGTAGCAGGGCAATCATTCTCTTTTTATCAGCTTTTAAAAATAACATTTTTTTTTTTTTAAGTATCAGCAGCAGTTATAGGGTTAACAATTAGCAGTCCTGTAAATAGTTAATTGGGCAGTGGTGGCTTGATGGTCAGGGAAGCGCACTTGTAACTGAAAGATTGCAGGTTCGAATTCCTGACCAGCAAGACACCCCTGAGGTACCCTGAGCAAGGTACGGCCCCCAAGCACTGCTCCCCGGGCGCCGAGTTAGCTGCCCCCTGCTATGTCACATTGGCACATGTGGGTTAAATGCATTTCGTGCACAGTGTTGTGTGCTGTGGTGTGTCAACAATGACAATTAATCCCTAAACTGTAATTGTTTTGGGGGGGGGGGGGCACGTTGGCATATAGGTGAAGGGGTGTGGTGGAGTGGCATTATCTGGGTTCATTCTTTCTTGCCTGGTTAAAATGACTGATGGTTTTGGGGTAGGAACTGTTCTTCAATCCTTAGGCGGGGTAGGTGGCCTTGGGTGGGGTGCAGAATTAGGGGGGGTGGGGGCATTGGGGTCAGATACCAGCTCACCCTTTAAAGTTGGCCCGGAAATTCTCAGTGGGTTAGGACGCCGTGCGTGTAATCAGAAGGTTGTCGGTTCAAATCCCGGGGTCAGTGGACCACTAGACATAATGGTGTTTTCACCCCTGGGCCTCTGAGCACTGCCTTTAATCTCCAGTTGCTCCAGGGACTGTGTGACCCCACCTTCTGAAAAACATACATCATTGTGGGTAAATGCATCTGCTCAAAAAAATTAAAATGATGTTATTCTCATTAGTCAGAATGGAGATTCCAGTCATGCATCAATACAAGGCGTCGTGTCCTTCCTGCTTCTGGAAATTGCTTGTGGGCTTTTGTAGGAAACTCTGCATTAACTGTCCATTTTAATGGCTTGTTGTCAGTTACTGTCCCCCGAGGAAGGGAAGGCAGTTTCAATGGGGCTGATTAAAGCAATTATGGGGAGAGAGACACTGAGTGAAGCCCGTTAATACAAGCATTCAGTCTAGTGAATCATTAAAAATGGCAATTAAGGAGTCGCATAACCTGACATAAGAGAATTCTATCTCAGAAAACAGAAAGGGTAAATGCTAATTGGAATTGGAAACCATTCAGTGTTTGAATATGTGTCAACTTTAGGGAGGCCAGGACTGACCATTTGGCACACCGGGGATTTATTGTGAACCTCAATGTCCAGAGCCGATTGTTAATTCCAGGGCAGCCCTGTTCTTAGGCAAAGGGTTGGGGATAGTCCAGGGTTTCCGGTAACGCGACCTGTGTTATGTTTGTCAGTGTGGTCCAAAAACAGCAAGCCGGTCCACACCACCATCCTGAACCCCCACATCCACCTGATCGGGGAAGAGGCAGCCTGCATCGCCTACATCCGCATCACTCAGTACATCGACACCAACGGTATGCCTCGCACGGCCCAGTCGGAGGAGTCGCGGATCTGGCACAGGCGCGACGGCAAGTGGCAGATAGTGCACTTCCACCGCTCTGGGGCCCCTTCTGCCATAGCTAAGTAAGTTATTTAGGTAGGTAGACTGTTTTACGCTCGACATTCTCAGCTACCGCCACCTGGTGGTGCGGAGGCCTTGCCGGCCTCCTGTTCATTAATTGTTCCAAAAGGTATGTGATGTATATACGACATCCTGTCTGTATTCATTTTTTTTTCAGCTAAGAAAGTTCTCCAGGGGAAATGAGTGAAAAGCCTCTTTATGACGCCAGTGATCAGCTGACTGTCCGGGAGGGGGGCACCGCCCACCAGCTCGAGGATCTGCACCCTCTGCTTCTCATCTCTTACTTAAATCGTGTTTATTTCGCTGCTTGATCCGTATGAATGATGCTATGGGAGTCGCACATTTGAGTCACCATGTAGATGTATATACGATATTCACACATATCCTGTATACATACAGGTGCATACAGTAGATATTGTTTCTTTGGCCTTCCTGTTTAGCTATTTTAGTAGAACTTAATACAGGCATGATTATACATTTATATGTTCTATGGTTTTTTTCAATCCAGGAATCACTTTCATTTCCTGACACTACTGAAAGTAAACTCGCCTTTCAGCTACTGTGGTTTTCACTTTCCATATAACCACATGGTATCAGCAGTGTGCTTGCGACGCTGTGTAAATGTATCCCTTGAGAAAGGTCTGGCATTGGCCCATTGCTTAGCGTTGGGGTTACCTGCAACACATCAGTCGAGCGAGCCGTTCGGTCCAAAGATATTACGTACATTCTGTCCCTCTTTCTCGAATGCGAGTACTGAATGTGTCTATTGATTTCAGTGCAGATGTACACACTTGATAGTGGATCTCATTTTACTTTTAAACAGAATGACCTCCTTTTTTAGATGCACATTGCTCATAAATTAATTTGTAGCGACACAAGTCAGTAGTCATTTACTCTGTCATGCAAAGTGTATCACAATGACGATGTCATATCCTGACCCAGATTACAATGCCGATAAGCTCGAAAAATCACTGAATCTTTTTTTGCGGACAGAGGATAGTTATTAAAGCCACCTTTTATTACTTTATTCTTCCAGTTAACAAGCAGTGCAATGATTCTTGGATGAGAGAACGTGTTTTGTTGCTTAAAGTAGATGATGGTTTAAAGTTTAAAGCAATTTATAGGAGGCCACACTGGATTTTTTGCAATAAAAGCACTGGCATGTTTCTTTTATTTAGTTTTATCATTTTTTTTCCTACATGAAGAAGAGAAGAGATGTGAATGTGGCCGTGTAAAAATTGTCCACAATTGCTACTCTTTACTTTCCCACTTCCTGCTTATCTGTATCGTTTCATAGTCATAATTTGACTTTGAGAGTGAAAGAAACGTTATGTATTTTGTTCTCAGATCAGCTTGGCTGGGGGTGGAGAGAGCTTGTTTTGCAAATGGTGATGCGAACCAGACAGGCTAAAATTTATGTGCTAATGGAGAGATACACGAGGCCACTGAGAAACTAGTACTAAACATTATAAAAGATAGTGATATGATGTCAGTGCAAAAGTGAGACAAAACTGAACATTAGCATTTAATCACATGACACAAAAATAAACCAATGGCCTGACTTTGCATGATAATTCGAAATCAACACATTTGTGGAGCTGATTAACTTCTGCAACCTTTTATTTGGAAGCAAACCAGTTTGAAATAGAGAGACAAAAAAAAAAACTTGATTCAGGGATTCTGTCTAATATGTGCTGCATTTATATAGCAAGTACCAAACTGGGCCTTTGGGAGAGCTTAACTTTAAACCTCGTACACATAGTCCAGCTGGGTTTAAAGAGATTCTGGATTCAGTATCAGAACTTCCATCAGACCAGCTTTCCTGAATGTGCTCTTGTACTTCCTCATGCCAGTGGAAGCCTCGTCAGACTTTCTGAGACGATATTACTGAGATTTGAGAATATTTATTGTTGAGAACTTACATAAAGGATGTTTAATATTTTGTTTTAAATTAATTCAGTTGATGCATGCGGTTTGTACTGTGTTTGTTGAACTAAAGGGATCAGATACACCTTAAACTCATGTAAAATATCTAGTATTTAGTGCAGATTGTGTAAATACTACAGCACACTGTAGTGAAAATTATACTTTTTCCGTGTTTGATTACTTTGTATGTATATAATTATTGTACTGATGCTTTACATGTATTTAACGAGGAATGGTGAACTTTATATGAAAATATTTTTAATCTACACTGAAAATGATGTCAAATTAATATACAGAAGATATCGGAGAAAAGGGAAGCAAAAATATAGTTAGTGGATAGATTTTGATTTTAATGGTTATTTCTGGGACCAAAACATTGCATACGGCATTGCTTCTGAGACGGATGCCGTCACCTTCCCTGCGTGTTCCATTATCCTTTAGAAACTGAGTAACTTGCAAAAAATATGTACATTTTGTTTAACGCATCATTTAAAAGCCGGCAATCTTTGGCCGCTGCGACTGTGTGCAGGCGTGTGTGCATTTTAATTTCAGCTCTGCACTGATGTACTGCAAAAGAGCATGTTTACAGCGTCCGGTCCTGAACTCCAGTACTAATCCTCCGTTCCTTATCCTGCCTTCCTAATAGCTGTAAAACACAACAAAGTAATTTTATGTGAAGCACACAGATATTCAAAGAACCGGACATGAATAATTGAGTTTCACTTCAGGTCACATAGCAACCATGCAAAATATATGCACAAACTGCAGTTGGTTGCTCTATAATTGTTATTAGCTTTAGGATGATTGATGTTATTATTGCCCATGTGACTAATAAGAATATTCCTACACTACCCCTCCAATCACCAACGTAATGCTTTCTTGTGCAATAAATAGACTGTACAGCTTGTAACATAATTCCACAAGCGGCCATTCAGAACAGGTCTTATGAGCCTGACACCATGTTTACTACGACCTGTGGTTTACGCTTAGAGCAGAGACACACTCAGACTATAGGCTCTGAATACTACTGAGGAGATTCACAGTAAGAAATGTAACAGTATTCTGCATTAATAGTTTTTGTGCTTTTGTCTTCTGTAATTCTGTAAGTTTGATCTGTATCACTTTAGAATGATGGCTGGTTACTTATTTATTTGTTCAGTTTAATTTGCCACTTATATGTCTTTTAGTTTTTAAGAAATATCAGTGCCAGTATTGATATAATAAACATAATGGTGTTTTCATAAATAAAATTGTATTTATCAATTACAAGAATGGTGAGATTTATTTTGGTCATTTCATAAGGTGTAAGCTACAGACATCCTTGTTATATACTAACACATCCAGGATACAATGTGATACTCAAGGTTCACGGTTAATTTATTGTCATAAACTACACACATCCTTGTAATATGCATACTCATTCAGGATACAATATGATATTATTTCGTATGACACATAAAATGAATGTATATACTATACGTGAATTCTACGTGGATGTGTAATACATGTGTAATAACAGTGGTGGTAACTTGTAAGTCACAGGCCTTGATGTCTATCTGAGCTCTTCTGGTGCTCTTGCATGTAGGTTAATATTTTCACACCATGCACACATCCTGAAACGGTTCTGACACTTAGAGAAGGTGCACATAAACACATTGCATCATTACTTCTACAGCAGAGTGAGGATATAGCAGACGGTGTACAGCAGTTGTTTCTGACCCTTTGTACAGCGATTTCATGTTCATGTTGCGTGTGATTTTTACCATGAATCCAGGAGGGAAATTGAAGCTCCCTGTTGGACTCGCGCTCCTGTTAATCTCAGCGACACACGGTAAGAAACAGATTGTTCATTCTGTATTAGTGCAGCTTCTAACCCTGCTAAGCCACTGCAGTCAGTGGAACAGGAACCATACTGTACCCCTGGATAAAACATTGATAGAAGTTAGCGAACCCCAGAAACTGCTGCAGATCCTTCCGTGTGCAGGGCTGCGGCCACTGGCTGACTGCCTATGAACCCTGAAACGGAGATGGTGCATCTGGAGAACCTTGCAGACATGCTGCACATAGTCCTGTTCATTCTGTGGAAAGATTAAGATGTCATCAAGGTAAAGAAATATCACAAAGGACCTCATTGACTAAGTTTTGAAACGCGGCTGGAGCGTTGATAAGGCCAAATGGCATTACAAGGTACTCATAATGACCAGTGGGTGTGTTGCATGCGGTCTTCCACTCATCACCCTCCTGGATCCTGATCAGGTGATTTTAGGCGTTCCTTAGGTCCAGCTTCATGAAGACCCTGAATAGGTCCCAATATTCAGCAGGTACTTGGGAGAGATCAGGGGTCTCATTTATAAAACGTTGTGTAGAACTCCTACTAAAAGTGTGCGTGCGCTCAGAACGAAAATGACGTACGCAAAGAAAAACTCAGATTTATATAAACGTGCGCACGCACACCTCCAAGCAATATACGCTTCATAAATCGCACACTACCCGTGATTGTACGCACATGGATTTGCCGCATATTCCGCCCTCTACACGCCCCCGTTCAACCATACATGGTCAATGCAAATCACCTCATGCATATTTAAGCATCCGATGTAAACCTGAAAAACTCATGGCAACCGAGGGTAAAAGTAAGAAGGAATATATATGTGGGTATACTCTCTACATGATTACCAGAGAAACAGAGACTCACTGGTATGGTAGCACGGGTCACTGTTGCCATTCTTCTTCCTGTGAGAGATTGAGCCACGAGGGGGACCCGAACTGGTCTGGTGGGTATTTCCCATTTCCCGCTGCTGGGCCGGGGTGGCGTCTATAGTGCCCTCAGCCCCCGAGTCAATGAGGGCTGTAGCTCCCATGACACCACGACAAGCAGGAGGGTTCTTCATGGGGAAGAGGGCGGAACTGAAGCCACACCCACTCGGACCAGGTGGGTGTGGCTAATGGGCAAGAAGCGATAAAATGCCCCATCTTACCACAGTACAGGCCCTGGGGGGGGATTCACCGCTGCCGTTCGGCTGGCGATATCTGAGCCCTGTCCCATCTGGCACGAGCTCTCTGGGGTCAACTCCTGGGTCGATGGTCTGAAGAACTCTGTCTCTCCCCCGATGTTCTCTCTCACGCTGGTGGATCCGGTTGTCAACACGGAAAGCGAAATAGATGAAGTCCTCCGGTGTGTCAGGGAGATCGCGTGTAGCCAGCTCGTCTTAAATAAAGTCCGACAGACCCAGATAAAATGCATCGAACTCTGCGGCCCTTCCCATCTGCAAGACATTGCCAGTGTTCTAAACTGGATCGCGTGGTCAGAGACCGACCGATTACCCTGGCAGAGCTGTAGCAGTTCGCAGGCCGCCTCACTGCATGATTTGGAGCGACCACCCCTGTATAGACCAGTGGGTATAGAAAATGTAGAGATGGACTGACAGCAGTGAGACTGATCACCCTCAGTAGCTCAGGACCATGACCCAGGTTGAACCTGCAGAGCCTTTATTTCAGTCTTAGCTTCTTACTTTCATATTTGCTGTAAGTGTTAGTATTCAGACTAAGCGGAAGCCCTGCTGAACGGTGCACACTTTCATAAGCTGTACACATCCTTGACATATACATACACATTCAAGTTACAGTATTATTTTACATTAGATTAATGTATACGTGTGCAAAAGCTACACAGATGCACAAATCACATGTAATGATAGTAATGTTACTATCCTGCATCTTGTAAGACAAAGGTCTTAACATCCTTCTGAGAACGTCAACACATTCACACCCTGAAGTGGTTCAGACACCGGCAGAAGATGCACATAAGCTTGTTGCATCATTACTTCTGCAGCAGACTGAGGAGACAGTAGACAGTGTGAAATTAAGTCCCCCATTGGTGCAGCTTCTATCAGAACAATTTATCTGAAAGTTAGCAACGGGATTATACCAGTGCTACGTAACGTGTAAGATTCTTAAAGCAATTAATATAGCGTAAGAAGTAACAAGAGGTCAGGAAGGGTTCGAGTTCTTGCATATTTCATTTGTAGCTCTGTTGTTTTTCTCACATTTTAACATGCTGTTTTTGTAGCTGCTACTTGTGGTCTCAGAAGATGGCAACCGGTCGCACGTTACGTTGCTGAAGGGAAACCGCTGCTTCTGCATCTGAACGCTGACTTCGGCATCCGTAGATGGAACCTGGTGAAGGATAATATAGTTATTGCTAAGGATTCACACAAAGAAACTACATGGGTTCTTTTGAATAAAATATTAAAGAAGAACAAAGTTTTTAAGAATGATTCTGGAATTTACTCTTTAAATTTTTCTGCTGTAAAAAGAAGGTATTCAATTAAAATACAGCTGAATGTTGAAGGTATGATTTCATTTTCTTCTGTTTCTTCATCTCTGAAAATATAATTTAAAAAACCTTGTGAATTGAGAAAACTAGCTTTGATTTCAGGTTCTGAAATTCTACGCTGTGTGTGTGTGGATTATCACCAGCAGCTTGTGACCTGTGTATCTCTTCCTCAGCTCCAGTGTCGAAAGTGACTCTCTCCCAGCTCTGTTTGCCGCACAAAGAGATGAGGGTGTCCTGTTCCTCACAGGGAGACGCCAAGGAATTCAGCTGGACCCTGGGGAACCAGAAACTGGACAGAACTGTATCTTCCCTGATCTATCAGAATAACAGCGTCGTACTGAAGGAGAACGTGCAGGGTAATCTCACGTGTTCAGTTAGGAACCATGTCAGCCACGGCACAGTCACACGCGAACTCATCCCCTGCCCAGGTGGGTCACTGGAGACATGAGTAAATAAAGTAAAAGCCTTTCACTGCAGTTTTGATCGTTTGATTAAACTCTGTGCTTCACCCTACAGGACTTGGGGAACATTTGACCTGCAGGTTGCATGAAGGGACCGAGGTCGTAGTTAGGAGGAATTCCTCAGAATCCCAGCCAGAATCCCAGAGTAACGTGGAGATACTCGTCAGTTTTGATAAGGAAGAGACTTTAGCTATAGTTTGCTACAGCCATCATACTCACCACATTCAGTATCTTTGGGGTAAGAATTTCCAGAATCCTCTTCAGTATCGGCCGATACCGCAATAATAAGCCATTGGCCATTGGTTAAAGATGAGCCGATATTTATCGCCGATAATTCCCTTCAGAATAATGACCCATAATGCTTTGCACACCTGCATATTAACCAATAAGAAACATGTCTGCTGTGTGGAATCATTTTAACATTAGTGAAATTGACACTACAGTAAATCCCATGGCAGATTCTTTTGTTATTAATTTAAGTAACATAACTAGGTATTTGAAATGTGTTATGGCAGCCCAAAGCAGTTAATGTTATAAATATATAAGATGTCTACAGTTCCTCAGTTCTTCTGCATAGAGTACTCTGGGACTGTTCATCTAAATAGGGAAGAAAAAATGAATCGATTCGTTCATTACTTGGTTTAGTTTGCTTGACCTCATTGGAGTTCATACACAGTCCCTCTGGAATTTGCTCTTCTCTTATGGAAGTGCTATGTCTCCGAGACTCACTCAGCTTCTTGTCTGCAGATTTTGGAATAGTCCTCGTACTTTTTTCTGTGTCGGTGGGACTGCAGTGTCTTTGCTCAAAGGTCAAAAGATCCGGCACAACAGGTCAGCACTCATGATGATTCATATTACATCCTGGAAGATCTGCTCTCTCACTGCCGCCTCCATCCTGAACAGCCTCCTATGTCTTTGTCTCCAAGATGTGAAGAAGGAGGACAAACTGATTCACACCTAGGTTAGGATTCACGAGAAGAAGAGCAGCCACAGAAAGAAGACAGAGACACTGGACGCCTGGACGGTGGAGTACGGGGCCATCGCTGTTCCAGAACTGAGTAACGACATGGACTGTGTTTTGTATGCAGTCGTCCAGGACATAACTGACTCTCAATGAAAATAAATCAGGAATCTTAAAAACCTGTGCTAGAATCATCAGCAATATTTCTAAAACTAGCTAGAATCACTCATACTGTATATGAAAAATGCAATTATAATGTTTGTAATTTCTGTATAATGTTTGTTATTAAATGTTTAAGTATTATGTAATTAATAAAAGCCTATTTTTCCCTGGAGCTGTGGTTTGTCTGATGACACAAAGCAACTTCTGTACTACAGAATTGACACCACGTGAGCGTCCACATGGTTAATCGTGAGCTTTGCTCAGTAGTCACCGTTTCGGTCCTTATAAACCACATCACATTTTGCACACACTGCATAGCTGGCCTGTGGCCTGTTAGCAAAACAGACATTTTTGGTTACAACATGCACCTCAGGCATGGTCTGAAATGCATTTGTTTTGAGTTCATGTCATCATCTGGTGACAGAAAAAACTGGAGAGGCCATCAACATATATATTGTTTCTTACTGGGAATTAACCAGCCCCGCTGGTAAACCCGCAGTGTTTTGGGAACCAGCGACTGGGAACCTCTAACATAAACGATCTGACGAGCAGCTGTCCTGAGCACTCGGACACTTTTTAAGCCGGACGGCGTGTTTATTACGACCTGCAGTGTCCTTTAGAGCAGAGATGCACTCAGACTGCAGGCTCTGCCTGTTAACAAGGAGATGCACAGTAGGAAATGCAACCACATTCTGATTCCGCATCAGTAGTGTTTGTGCTTTTGTCCGTTGTGATTTTATAAGTTTGATCTGTATCACTTCAGACTGATGGCTGATTATTCATTTATTTCATTATTTAATTTGTTGCTTGCATATCATACGATGAACATAATGGTGTTTTAATCAATAAAACAGCAGTAATCCATTACAAGCATGGTTCGATTGCTTCATAAGCTATTAGCTGTATCTGTTATATTACATTAATTGTAATTGTAAAATGATTGTATACGTGTGTAACTGCTACATGGATGCTTAACACACATGTAATGCTAGTGATGTTAGTCTATGTCCTGCAACTTGCAAGACAATCGACTTAAAGGCTTTCTGAGATCTTAAGTGTAGGCAGAGACTTTCACACCACATTCACACCCTGAAGAAGTTCACAAACCTAGACAAGGTGCATGTAAGCTTTTTTAGGTCAATGGGCGGATCTGAGAAAGGCCAAGACGGGCAGCTGGCCGGAGCGGTGTTGTTCAAGAGGTACCACCGGGGCGGCGACACATCTGAGCAGCCGGTTCAGATATCAGTCAAGGCGCCAAGTGTACCCCAACTGCCACAGATTACATCATTCAGGAGACCCTAGATACAGCTCAGGAGAACCTAGATACAGCTCAGGGGAACCTAGATACAGCTCAGGGGA
Source organism: Cryptomyrus ogoouensis (assembly GCA_025773925.1). NCBI lineage: Eukaryota > Metazoa > Chordata > Actinopteri > Osteoglossiformes > Mormyridae > Cryptomyrus > Cryptomyrus ogoouensis. The sequence continues at coordinate 2,497,494 of JAOYFF010000049.1, forward strand.
ACCTAGATCCTAAGACTACAGTTGTCTTTGAATTCGAAGACCCTTTACACAGACATATTGTGTTGGAAGGAGGTTTGTTCACTCGTCACTGCTGTCTGTGATCTTTAACATGAATCCAGGAGTGAAAATTAAGTGCCAAGTTGGGGTCACACTGCTTTTAATCTCAGCAACACACGGTAAGAAACAGATTGTTCATTCTGGATTAGCGTAGCTTCTAACCCTGCTAATGTACAATACAGGACAATTCACCTTGAAGTTAGCAATGGGACGATACTAGAGCTATACAATGTGTAAGATTTGTAAAGTGATTAATATAATATAAAAAGTAATGAGATGGGCTTAAGTTAGTCAGAGAGTTAACTTTCTCCTATATTTCATATGTACTTCCCTCGTTTTTCATGTTTTCATATGTGATTTTATAGTTGCAGCCATCACTTGTCATATCGGAGGACAGAAACTGGTCCTGCATTACATTGCTGAAGGGGAACCGCTGCATCTGCATCTGAATGTTGGCTTAAGCATCCATAGATGGAAGCTGGTGAAGGATGGCATACCGATTTATGATTCCCATAAGCAAAGTACATGGGCTCCTTTGAACAATGTATTACAGAAACACAAAGTTTTTAAAAATGATTCCGGAATTTACTCAATATGCATTTATGCTGTAAATGGAAAAGGATTCTCAGCTAAACTAAACCTCAGTGTTGAAGGTATGTTTTCATTTTCTGAAAAACCTTTATAAATTAAGTAAACTTGCCATTGTTGCCCATATCAGGTTCTGAAATTCTACGCTGTGTGTGTGGATTATCACCAGCGGCTTGTGAGCTGTGCATCTCTTCCTCAGCTCCAGTGTCGAATGTGACTCTCTCCCAGCTCTGTTTGCCGTACAGAGCGATGAGGGTGTCCTGTTCCTCACAGGGGGACAACAATGAATTCAGCTGGACCCTGGGGAACCAGAAACTGGACAGAACTGTATCTTCCCTGATCTATCAGAATAACAGCGTCGTACTGAAGGAGAACGTGCAGGGTAATCTCACGTGTTCAGTTAGGAACCATGTCAGCCACGGCACAGTCACACGCGAACTCATCCCCTGCCCAGGTGGGTCACTGGAGACATGAGTAAATAAAGTAAAAGCCTTTCACTGCAGTTTCGATCGTTTGATTAAACTCTGTGCTTCACCCTACAGGACTTGGGGAACATTTGACCTGCAGGTTGCATGAAGGGAAAGAGGTCGTAGTTAGGAGGAATTCCTCAGAATCCCAGCCTGCACTGAGTAACATGGAGATACTCGTCAGTTTTGATAAGAAAGAGACTTTAGCTATAGTTTGCTTCAGCCGTCATACTCACCACATTCATTATCTCTGGGGTAAGATTTTTCAGAATCATATTCTGTAAATACAAATAGAGATAACAGCTAGAGATGGGCAGATTGTATCGGCCAACTAACGGTACTAGCCAATACAGCTACCGGCCATTAAAAAAAAAATACATTGAAATCTTTTCACATAAAAATGAGCTGATATTTACCGCCGATAACTCCCTTTAAAATACTGCTTTGTATACCTGTGTACAAAACGGTAAGAAAAATGTCTGCGGTGTGGAATTATTTTAATGTTAGTGAAAATGACTCTAGAAATGCATTTGCTTTGCTAAAATTTCACAAATGGCATCAATTAAATATTTGCACACAACAAATCTGATTGCTCACCTTAAGGTGAGACAGTAAAGGGTATGAAGAGTTTCTGAGAAACAAATCTGTTCCAGTAAAGAAGGCTGCAGTGCTGCTGAATAATGCTTCTCCGTCAGTAACACGAGCGTTTGATAGCAAAAGAAAATTCAGTTCAGGCAGCACAAAATCAAGATACGGTGGAAATTGCTCACAGTGATCACATCTGTCTGGGTGAAAATTGATCACTATAAGCGGATGATCATTATAACTGATTTTATACTTCTTCTTTATGTCTCACGCAGATTACCATCTAACTGACATTTGTGTATTTATTACGTGAATTTAAAGTAATTAAATGGACCTAGTTGCTATTTACTGAATTTTATTGCGTCTTTCAAAATACATTACAACCGTTTGAAAAGCTTTTCAAATTACAGTACTGTACAAATTAAATTACTGAACTGTGTAAAATTCAAATACGCTACAATACAGTACTGCATATAAAATATAGCTTATTGTACTTTCGCTGCTTCATTTTAGTGGCTCGTTTTTGAGCTTATATGTGTCATTGAGGGAAAATTACTTTCTTTTTCCCCTCATGTTTTCTGTACACGCAGAATTAGCCTTGAGTAGCTAGCCAGAAGCAGACGGGGTACCGCATTACAAAGTACACTGATCAAAGTTAATAAAAAAGAATTACCGTAGTTTTTTCCATATATCATGTATACAAAACCCAAAATGAACAATGTAGAGGGACTACTTGATGACTATAAGTGAATTATTTGAGCAGTATTTGTACAGGAATTATTCTGTCCCAAGCTTTTTGATCCATATAAGCAGTTGATCACTATAACCGTGATCACTATATGCAGTTTCCACTGTATTTTCTGTATTTGCTGTCAAGGACATTGGATTTGAGTAATTAATAACACAACAGAATGTAGCTATTGTTAATGAACAGCGTTGAACATTGAACATTGTCACATAAACACTACAGTAATCCCATGGTAGATTTTTCTTGTTTTGTTTTGTTATTAATTTAAGTAACATAGTAATTTGAAATGTGTAATGGTAACCAAAGCAGTTAATGTTATAAATATATAAGATGTATACAGTCCTAAAATGCAGTACTCTGGGACTGTTGTATCCCTGAGTTGGTGCATTTATTACCAAAAAATAAAGACTTTCATATTTTTGAAATTTATTCATTTGTAAATTTATTTGGGTGGAGTGTCACTTTAAACTTATTTAAGCAGAACCCTCCTTCCAAACAATCTGTATCGTTGTCAGCTTTTGAAATTATCACCTATTGGTATCAGCTAGAAACTGGCGCACAATGACAGCTAAATAGGGGGGGGGAAATGAATCAGTTTGTTCATTACTTGGTTTAGTTTGCTTGACCTCATTGGAGTTCATATACAGTCTCTCTGCGGTTTGCTCTTCTCTTATGGAAGTGCTATGTCTCTGAGACTCACTCAGCTTCTTGTCTGCAGATTTTGGAATAGTCCT
>JAOYFF010000049.1:2515016-2526652 GCA_025773925.1 Cryptomyrus ogoouensis
GAGGAGCAGACCTAAGCAGAGGAGCAGACATAAGGAGAGGAGCAGACCTAAGCAGAGGAGCAGACCTAATGAGTGGAGCAGACATAAGCAGAGGAGCAGACATAAGGAGAGGAGCAGACCTAAGCAGAGGAGTAGACCTAAGCAGAGGAGCAGACCTAAGGAGAGGAACAGACCTAAGCAGAGGAGCAGACATAAGGAAAGGAGCAGACCTAAGGAGAGGAGCAGACCTAAGGAGAGGAGCAGACCTAAGCAGTTCCCTTTGAAAGGAACAGTGAGCAGGTCAAGGAACTCCAGCAGCAATATGTCCAGGTATGATGTATATTTACAGTTTTTTCCAATCATTTTAACGCGACTCAATACCATTTATCGCTGGTGGTGAAGGAGAAACAACTTACAGTGAGGTGCTGTATCTACAGGGACAGTCCCCCGGCAGCAAGTTGGGGTCAAGGGCCTTGCTCAGGGGCACAATGGTGGCACCTCCTGGGAGTGAACTCACAATTTCCCGGTGTTCCTAACGGGAGTCCAGCCAGATCCCCAACTACTAGACGGAGAGAAAAAACTGTAAATCTGTGAGTGCGCAGTGTGAGAATGCAATATGCAGTGTCTGACCTTGACCACAGTCTGCACCTTGATTTTAGCAAACAAGTGCACTCTTTCATGTTAAGATTCCTGGGGGCGTGGGGCAGCCAGTTGACCTTGGACCTAGGGTTGCCACACGTCCTGGTTTTCCTGGGATTGTTCACTTTTTTTACTGTCTGTCCCGGAAAATTGGACTTTCCCAGGACGCCTGTTGTCCCGGTTTTTCGTGAAAATGCATTTCCATTCACATATTCATTAGTTTCACTTTTGAATAACCCTATAATTCTGCTGTTTCTGCAGCAGTGTTCTCTTCCCCGCTATTCTGACAGGTCTACATAGGCTCGCTGGTCTCTGTGTCGCTGTAGCGGACACATGCTTTTATTTGATTGGTTGTATGTAGTATGTAAAATCTACGTGTGTAACCACATGCTGCAGATCACGCATGCAGGCATCTGTATCAGAGAAGTCAGTGTGAGATACAGGCTAGACAAACATTAAAACATTTTAGGTTTTGACGAAATGGGGGAGAAACGGACGAGGAGGAGGAACAATAGACAAAGTCAGGGGAGCCAGCGATGAAGAAAAAAATATACCACAGTCAAAGCAGATTGGATGAAAAAAGACACTTTTGCAGAATAGGTCAGGCCTACCCGAGGAGACCAGTTCTCTGCCTCCTGTATTGTGTGCCCAGCCAAAATTATAGTGAACCATGAAGGGAAATTGGCACTCGACAGCCATGCAAAAACAAAAAAGCATCAGACTGCTATACTGAATAAACGCCAAAATCGAGCCATCAGAAGTACTTTTATGACTAGGGCTCCCTGGAGGAAGATAGGGCAGCGGTGGCAGAGCTTAGTAATGTATACGGGGTTCTTCACGGTCATAGTTACCTGTCAACAGATTGTGGCATTAAAGTCAATACAAAAATCTTCCATAACTCCAGTATAGCCTCAAAAGGGTCATGTGGATGAACAAAAAGCGAAGCTTTAATGCAGGATGTCTTAGCCCCCTATAGCCAGGAGCGTTTGGTTCCAGAACTGAAACAAAGGCCTTTCTTTTCTGTTTGTTCCGACGCATCAAATTCAGGAAATGCCAAACTGTCCAATATTTCCATGGTGTTAAATGTGGACTATTGGAATTTCACGAGGACCCCCATGAAACCAGTAGAGCCATCTACGAAAAGATAGTGGACATCACAGAATCATGTGGGCTGAGTGTCAGTAAGATCGGTGCATATGGTGCTGACAATGCCTGTCAATTTTGGCAAGCATAATTCCGTTTTTCAAAAACTGAAAGACGTCAATCCGTATATCGCAAAGGCCAACTGCAAGTGTCACCTGATTCACAGTAGCCTGAAAAATGCAAGCAGGATTCTAAGCTCGGCATGATGTGGAGTTCATTGTCCTTAAAATGTACAGCGAGTTCTCTTGCTCAACCAAGAAAGTAGAATGTCTCAAAGAGTTCTGTGAGTTTACTGCAGTACAATGCAAACAGATTCTGACACATTTACCCACCCGTTGGTTATCTCTGCTGCCTGCAATTCGTCGGATCTTAGAATGTTGACCTGCTCTGAAATCTAATTTTTTTCATTAGGGAAGAAAGATTGTCCAGCTGTTATGGTGATGCTGCAGACAGCGGTGATGACGTGACAGTGTCAGAGTGTATCCTATTGCTCATGCATGATGTCACGCAGGAACTTGACAGCGCAATTCGAAAGCTGGAAAATGAGAACGTTAGCTTACTGGACGTTCTTGGGGTGATGAGCCGACTGCGCAGCCAATTAATCCCGGGTCGCTCAGACAAGTTTTACGGCAGCAAGACAAGGCAGGCATTACGAAAACTGAGCACAGGAGAACAAACTGAGCTTGTTGGATTGGTCGACAGCTTCTTTGAAAAAGGTGTTCAGTATCTAGAGGCTAACTTTGATAATGTACAATTCCACCTGCCTGCGACTCAGCTCTCCAATTGAATTGAATGCGCTCGAAGAATTAGTTGAGAAATTGAAACTGAAGGACATTGACAAGCTGTATCAGGACTACACTGTACTGAACGATGTGTTTGAAAGCATTCCAGAAGAGCTGATCCCTGACAAAAAATGGGCATTTTCTTTCAAGAGGGACAAAACAGCGACAGAATTGCTGAAAGTGGTATTGTTTGTTTTGTCAGTTCCCATTAGCAACGCTTATGCTGAGCGTGTATTTAGCCACATGGGAGACGTGTGGTCCGACAAAAGGAGTAGGATGTCACAGTAGGGTTAGTCAAAGCTGAAGTCCAGATCAGACTGAACTTTAAACTGTCCTGCTTGGAGGTGAAAGCGTCCGTCCAGGGGACAGAAGGCACTTCTGCAGGCAGCAAAAACGGATGAGAAGTACAACTGGAGAAAGAGGTGAGAATTATTTTGTGTTCAGTTAATGAAATAGATGAAAATGATAAATTAGGCTAAATGAAAATTCTTTGTATTGTTGTCTGAAAATCTATATTGAATATATAGACTGGGAGAGCAACAGAGAGTCCAGGGCCAGTGGCAGTGCGAGTGTGTCACAGAGCAACACCCCCGCCCGGTTTTACAGAACTCAGATGTGGCAACCCTACTTGAGGCCCCAGAGTTACTTTTTCTCCTTACTTGACAGTTTTTGGTTCCTCTCCTCTTTCTTTCCCTCTTTCTTTCTTTCTCCTCCCTTTTCCCTATTTTTGTATCACTCTCTCTTAATGATGCTGTAATGTACCACAGCACACCCATGTAAAGCGCCTGGGGGCGACACTGCTATGAAATGCACTATATAAAAATAAACTGAATTGAATTGTGTATATAGCCCTATTATTCACCTCACGGTCCTCGAGGTCCGAGCCCTGCTGGTTTTCCAGCCTTCCGTTACCTGTCAGTCAGGTGAGAAGCCTCTGACCAATCAGAATCAGTAATTATTAAACTAACTACCTGGGAAAACTGAAAACACGACCTGGTTTTGGAATCGAGGTCCAGATTAGAAGAACCCTGGCAAATAGTGTGCAGTGTGTATATTGCGAGTTTGCACTGAGCGACGTGCGGATGTGGCGTGTAACTGAGCGGCGGCCGGACTAGCTAAAATAATTTGAAGTGGTAAAGCTGTCTAGACATGTTTGCGGCTTATCTACAAGGGTAAAATAAGGCTTTATAAATGATTTTTGTCTCATTTTGACATGTAAAAATACAGTAACGTAGATACAGTAATTAATTAATCTGCATTATAACTGTTGATCGCGTGTCAGATCTTAGGTGCCTGCTGACCACAAATGATGAAGCTAGTTATCATTTCCTCAAAGTGGTGGGTTTCGTCATCTACGGGTCGAATGAAAACGATTCCTGCAAACTTAATCTCGTAAAAGCGATGTTTCCTACCCGCGATTTCCACCAGTTCGTTTTAATTGTAATGTTTCTCTCTTTTTTTCACTTGCAACGTGGTAAGTTTGTATTTATTCAGATATTTTTAGTTCACACGGCAAAGGAACATATGTCAGAAACTTAAATGATCAGAGCATATTTGAGTGAAAGTAAAAGTAAATTGCCTTTTTTATTATTTTCAGGGATGGCAGAACGCAGGTTTTTCGGACGATCCGGAGACACCGTTTCCTTACATCCCGAAAATCGGCTATCTGAAGGTATTGCGGACGTCAGATGGATATATAACGATACATCTGTGTGCTCTCACAAAAAAGGACATGCATTGTGTATCGAAGGGTACAACGTTTTCCCAAATGGGACACTAACACTTAATGCCAGCAAATCGAGGGGAGGCATTTACTCTCTGGACATGTTTGATGAGGATGGGAGATCCATACCAAACCCGACTATCATACTCAAGGTCCTGGGTAAGAATATCGGAGATTTTCTTTTATGAAATTCATTTAGCATTTTGTTTCAGATCACCTTATCTCTAACAACTGATTCAAATCAGAATTTCTGAGTTACTCGCAAAGTAAGTTTACTTATCGCAGTTCGAAATTACTTTTTTTTTTTTTCTTGCCAAAATAATAAATAGTCTTTAGACCAGGGGTCACCGACCATTATGTGCATTTGTGCTGTTATGACAAGAAAATACCTTGCATTTTAACCTGTATAACGCAAATGAAGTAGAGTTAGCATATAAAGATTAAAATGCATTATACTTTGTTTCATATCAACGCAAATGCACATAAAATAAGTCCGCATTTACACTATTACCACAATCGATTGTCGCACGTATCGTTCTTACAGGTGAATGCGGACTTGCGTACCAGTTATGTCCATCCCTGCTTATAATGTAAATACTACACAATAGTAAAATTCTCATTTTAGCCAATCCATCTGTTTCAAACTGGTCATCTTAGTCAGAGCATATATAGATAAATGATTTTATTTTACGTGGATTGTAAGGATCACATTAAAGGTTCGTACTAACATTTTTCGATAAATGTCGGGAAGCGTCTCTGACGGCCTTGCTATGTCGTGATTGCATTCGGTCGCGATCACAGTACCGGTTCTAACCGATATGGCGCCCTAGGCGAGCATCACCGCCGGCGCCCTACGTCCGAGACAAATTAAAATTGGCTGGCAGGTCGGCACCCCTTCAGATGTTGGCGCTCTAGGCGGCCGCCTATGTCACCTATAGAATTGACCGGCCTTGTTGCTGGCTGCTGTTACAAGAGCTCTGATATACACATTAAGCAGTAGGGGATACTGGGGTATGTTGAGGGCCACAAATAACTGAGGTAACTGAGGTACTAATGAAGTACAAATCATGAACCAATAGATACATTAGATAACTGATGCGTCACGATTCATTAATGATGGACAAACATGAGATCAGCATTTCACTTGTGGTATTCATGAGTTGTTACTTCAGTAGTTCACAAAGCTTTACAGAATTAAATATAGTAACAAATACAGTAACTGCTTGAGATAAAATATGTCACGATTCCTTAATGATGAATGAACCTGAGATCAGTGTGTAACTAAGACTTTTTGTGGTTAATTAACACATAAGAGCAGAACACTTTATTATTTGCCCCTACCAAGTAATGTGTTACTGAATTAACTTTAAGTTTTCCCAAAACTAGCAGAAAATGCAGCCTTGCTGAATATCCATCACCATACCATATGAAAGATAATGGTTTACTGTACAGTTTAATATACTGTTAATATTCATTCCTAAATTTATATTGATTTAATTGCACAATACACATTAGTATTTTGTGACAACGTAACTCATAATAGGTCATAATTGTCACATATGAGGGCAAGTTGTCACAGTGTAATTAATTGACATTTTAAAGAACAATTTAATAACCAATTCGATAGCACAACCAATGTAATCCAGTTTATCTCTGCCTGAGATCAGGTGTGGTTCATTGGAGACCAGGTAGGATGGAAATCTGCTGGATTCCGGCTCTCCAGGATCAGGGCTGCCTACCCTACCTTACGCTGCTGTAGATGATGCGGTAGAAACAATAAAACTACATGAATTCATTTGATAGTTTTGTCTTATTCAAAACACGTTTGAGAACTTTGGAAACAATTAATATTCTTTCATATATGTATCCTATAATTATTTATTTTCTTTCCTCAATGAATGAGTGTCAGTGAAATAATGTGCATTCAAACTTACCCTAAGCACTAACTTCAGCTACCATGTCGTTATGGGTGGTATGAGTTGGAGTCTCACCAGCAGACCACCCACCCCTTTTCCTGAAACGGCTTCCCCAACTCAGGGTTCCGGGGGGGGGGGGGGGGGGGCGGGCGGGGGGTGGGTAGAGGGGCGGGGGGGGGGGGGGGGGGGGGGTGGATGAGCACTCAGGGCAGACAAAGCGTCCCGCGTGAGCGACACACTGCCAGCTCAGGCGGCAGTGAGCAGGGGGAAGCCATCTCTGCAGTGATGCCTGCACGCCATCCACAAAGCACTCGCCAGCAACGCCATGTAGATAAACAGATCTCTGCTCTCGCTTAATGCGTTATGGGCTGGCAGGAGACATAACGACAGCACTGGGTGGGGTTTCAGCGTTCCCGTCTTTTGTGCTCCCATGGTGATTGATCATCACGCCAACGTTTGCCCCAGAGTTAATAAAACCCAATTGGCCCTGATTGGACTAATTGCCGTGAGCTAAATTTGGCCAGTTGGGCAGCTTAGAGAGGATGCGCTCATTGGCGTCCCAAACAGCTCTGGTTTGGATCCTCTGTCTCTTTGTGTGTCTTGTTCATGATCCGTCATTCAAAACAACCTGCATATGGTGTGGTTCGTTTCGGCCTTGAATAAAGTTCTGTGCTGTGTGTCTCCTTCACACGGCAGACCCCGACACTGCAGGCTGCCATGCCGCATAATGATATCCTTTATGGCAGTGGCTGGTCAGTACATTGACTTTCAGGGAAACGATTATAACTGGTGCGATTTCACTGGAGCCGAGTTCTGAGTATGTTTTGTTGTCAAGGCCCATGCTGATCAAAAGAACGAAATCAAAAGTGAAGAATGAGGTCAGCAGAAGAACATGAAATTCACCTTGTAAATCACAGGAAGGTTTACATTGCAAGATCTTGGCAGATAATTTGCTCCTAAACCAAGAGGAAGATTGGTAGTGTTGGTGATGGAGACGATGTCTGACCCAGAAAGCTGATTAGGAGGATTCAGCTTGTGTTCCGACGCTCAGATCATTATTCAGTCCTCTTCCAGCTGATTAGCATTTCCTGTGACCTTAACAGCTCCAATTCTGCTCAAAGAGAAGGTGGGCCATGCAGCATTATGCAGGGAGAATGGGCAGCTTGACACGGAGAGACTGCCGCTGAAAACGTTAAATGAGGTCTTTTTTGATCCTTCTCCTGGGGAGCAGACAGCCTGATAAGTGGGACATATTCATGTGCGTGAGTCGCTCCCGTGAGACACACACACGATAGTTCTCAGAGATCTGGAGGTTTTGCAGAGAAGCTCTATGCAGTGGACAGCAGCACCGAGACCCTGTGAATTTCATTGGAGTCGTTTGTTCTGAAGAAACTCCATAATGAGGGAGCTTGCAGCAGCATGTGTGACTGTGTGTGTGTGTGTGTTTGCACAGTACAGATCCAAACACACCTACCATCTACAGAGTCTTTGAGTGGCCGTAACGGTTATCATTGCTGAACCAGGGCTCTGTTTTCCGGCTTATGGAGCCTTAACTTCTGACCTCAGCCTCAGCAGCTCACATCCCAAATCCCCTTTGTACCATTATGCACTGGGCACTTTTATGCAGTGAGGCTGCTTGCTGGCGCATCACCTCGTCCTGTCCTTCCTAGCCCTGCTATTGAAGAAGGCCGGCATACAGGGGGCGCTCTCCCTCCAAGCCCTAATCCGCCGCCTTCAGAAGGATCAATGTGGCTAGAAAAGTCTTTAGTGCTGGCAGCAGATACAACTAAAAATACATGAGAGACACAGTGACAGGATCATGTGACACTTCAGTAATGTCAAAACACTATGGCTCATAACTACCCCCCCATTGGCTGGAAGCTCTTCAGGGATTCCTGGCTGGCCTATCAGCATGCACAACACACTGGCTGTGTAGAAGTGCCTCACACATGCATTACCAGCGCAAATATAGACTCCAGTATCACCCCAACTAACTCCCTGGTTGACCTAATGAGAGACCAGCACTGTTCTAATATCATCATGGAACCAGCCATCTGGTTGATGGCTAATAAGAAGTAGCAAATCAGGATACCAGTGGCAGGTGTCTCCCAATCAGAAGTGACATACAGGGTTAGCAATATTACATTAGCACCAATCACAGTGTAACTAAGGAAAGCCAAGAAAGGTATACTTCCTGTCTGGTTCACAGGGACACTTAACGACACCCCATTCACAGGGCCCTATGCAGCATCAGCCCTACCCAAACACAATCTGCATTTTTATTACCTTGTTTGATCGATCAGCCTTGCTGTAAATCTGGTACACAAACAGGAGCTTTTTGCAAATGACGCATTCTCAGGATCACTGCGTCAGCCCTGACAGAAGCCCGCAGCAGTCAAGCAGCAACCTGCCACCCGACCTGTTTTAAGGATGCATGTTTCCGACCTGTGCAGTGTGCAGTGAGACATGCCGGCCTTTTCCCAGAGGGCAGCGTGGGGGCAAAGCTGGGACGTCGTCCCCCGTGGGGCAAAGGAATGCTTCATATTTGCACGCCGCAGCTTGTGATACATAAACACGGGCGTGTTTATCAGCCGAACGTATGGCATTAGGGAATGTGGATGCCCTGTCATAAGAGAATATGGATGTCTCTACAATTACACTGCAGCGTCCCTGATGATGTATGACGTCCCTTATAACGAGAGGGTCATAAGCCAGTCCTAGTTTCTCAACATAACATGTTTAGCTCCCATAATGCTTTGCACGTTGTGCTTTCTTCAGCGACAGGCAAGGATTCCCACTACTAACAGCATGGTGGACACACACCAGTGAACACGCTGCTCAGTAAACAAAGCCACAGACTCACCTGACAGCCAGAATCTACTACATAACAGAGCCCTGGGGGAAAGAGAGTGGCCAGTGCTGCCCAGGTCACTGCAGACAAAACGATCCCGCATTTGTGGATGGGAGATCTGGGTCTGGGAAAGGTAGACCTTGTTGTACGCAGAGAGACCTTCATCTGAGGAGACCTATAGCGCGGCTCTGGCCACACATGTCTGCATACACACATTTGTATTCATATCTTTGTGGGGATCCTCCATTCATTTCTATGGAGAAAATCCTAATCCCAACAATGGCAACCTTAACCCCTACCCAGCCCTAACCATAACCATAAGTAACCAAACAAAACGGCAAAATTACTTTTGACATTTTAATATTTTTTTTTGTTTGCAGTCACGGATTTCTATAAAATTGAGTTTCCCCTTATGGGGACTGAAAAAAATGGTCCCCACAAGGTCAAAATAACAGGTTTTTATCACATTGTAGGGATATTTGGTCCACACATTGTAATACATACATGACCCCCCCCCACACACACATACACACACAGTCTCCTTCTCTCTTTCATAGACACACACACTCCCACTAGCTATGCTGTCACCAGAACTGGAACTGCAAGCAATTTATAAAGAACCTGCGGTGCCTTTGGACAACAACTAGCCGACGCCGGCCTAGCGGCTGAGGGCCAGTGACCCTGGCGCAGGCTGCTCTGTGTTGTGCGGTCGGGTCGCGGTGATGGAGGAGCCGTGCTGGAATCGGCGGTGGACCTCCCGCTTACCATTGCTGGGCTTCGGCCGGCGCACTAATGAGCCTCGTTAGCGATACGGAGGCAGCCGGCACCGCCTATCGCAACATTCAGGGAACAAAGCGGCTCCAGAATGCCGCCGAGGGGAGGGCAAGCCGGCGGTTACCATGGAGATAGATTCCCATGGAGCACCTCCGCGTTGGTACGGGAGCACAGAATCGAACAGGATGTACAGTCTTGGTACTACATCTCAGAAAATGGACGTGAAGGTGGCGCGGAGTGGCGTTCATCAGGAGCTGCGTGACATCAGAGCACCGGTACGACCGCAGCTGCGTGACATCAGAACACCGGTACGACCGCAGCTGCGTGACATCAGAACACCGGTACGACCGCAGCTGCGTGACATCAGAGCACCGGTACGACCGCAGCTGCGTGACATCAGAGCACCGGTACGACCGCAGCTGCGTGACATCAGAACATCAGTACGACCGCAGCTGCGTGACATCAGAACATCGGTACGACCGCAGCTGCGTGACATCAGAGCACCGGTATGACTGCCTGACGTCCAGCTGCGAGGTCACATTACCTGTGAGAGGCTACATTTCAATTCAATGCGCCCTGGGCAACCACACAATACCTGGATACCTCCTGGACCTTCAGAAGTTATGCACATCACACACATGCCTGTTCTGCAGCAGCTTCTTCCCTGAAGCAGTCAGGCCACTAAATGCCCTGCTGTCCACCTGACCCCCCACCCCTTCCTTAGTTTACTCACATCTCCTCCCCGCCCTGGACCAGCACTAGTCACTTTCACTTATTATTTTTAACTTATTTATATAGTCACTATTGGTTACACCCTATTATAGGGCTGCTGTATTACGTGTTGGTCGCGTACCTACATATTGCAATATGTATACAAACCTTGTGTGCAGCCCCCCTGTTTCACACTGTCCTGTGTCTTGCACTATAAGTCCTATGAAAACCCTGTCTGTATGTCACACCGTGGTCCTGGGGGGAACATGCCGCTGTGTAGCTGTGTATGGATGGTAGGGCAGTAAATCCCACTTGACTTGACAGTTGCTGGGCATTTTCATAAATCCCTGAATATATCTGGGAATAAAATGGGTCCAGCTGCCTTGGCTTGGCGGGATCCTGGGCACGTACCCCAGAAGGCAGGGCGGCGCTGGAACACGTTCACCCCATGTGCCTCCGGTTCCTCTGTCAGACTGGGCCACAGGGCACGTTTGCTGCGACCGCCGGTGTGCTGTCATGCGGAAAATCCAGGACGGTAGCTAAACGAAGCCACTACATGTTACAGGGGAACCGACTGACCCATTGATTTTGTGTCTGCGGGACGCGCAGGCAGAAAATTGTGCTGGATGGGGGCTCTACCCAGAAATCCAGAGCGCTCAAATTACGCAGAATCCTCCAGTGCGCTGCATTCACTCCGATTCTCGTACTGTGGTCACTTCACCGTGGTTCCCAGCTTTCACAACACACTAGTTGGACTTACAGACAACTCCCTAGGAAGGATGGTGAGCATCCTGCAAGCCAGCAATGCATGGGTATGCTCAGTAACGATGCGTGGGTAATGCTCAGTAACGATGCGTGGGTAATGCCCAGTTGTGATGCGTGGGTAATGCTCAGTAACGATGCGTGGGTAATGCCCAGTTGTGATGCGTGGGTAATGCCCAGTTGTGATGCGTGGGTAATGCCCAGTTGTGATGCGTGGGTAATGCCCAGTTGCGATGCGTGGGTAATGCTCAGTTGTGATGCATGGGTAATGCCCAGTTGCGATGCGTGGGTAATGCTCAGTAACGATGCGTGGGTAATGCCCAGTTGTGATGCGTGGGTAATGCTCAGTAACGATG
>JAOYFF010000049.1:2528541-2546987 GCA_025773925.1 Cryptomyrus ogoouensis
GATGGACTGGCATCCCGTCCAGGCTGTACCCCAGTCCCGTACCCAGTGATGGACTGGCATCCCGTCCAGGCTGTACCCCAGTCCCGTACCCAGTGATGGACTGGCATCCCGTCCAGGCTGTACCCCAGTCCCGTACCCAGTGATGGACTGGCATCCCGTCCAGGCTGTACCCCAGTCCCGTACCCAGTGATGGACTGGCATCCCGTCCAGGCTGTACCATTTTATTTTCAGTGACCTGTAACAGAAGGGGGGTCCATAAGCTTCCCCAGGTTACCAGAGGTATCCATGGTGCAAAAATGGCTGAGGATAAGCGATTATGCAAGATGGATGGATAGATGGACGTTAGATTTATGTAAGTCAGGAAGAACTTGTACCGCCATTTTAAAACCTCCATAATTCTTCATGCATGTATCAATAACATTTTCAAGGTGAAAAACGAAAAACTTCAAGTTGGAAGAAGTGTCCTCCTGTAGTACTGTGACACTACCTGTAAGTCAGCATGCCAGTAAGCGTGAGCGGGCTTTTGGGATGACACGGTAAAGAAGGCCTTGCTACTCTTACAGATCTCGAAGACGATGTTTACGTCACAATGAAAGGTTGCTGTGAGGCTAAGAAGGAAACGAAGGCTGATGTCATCTCCAAACTCGGTAATACTTTAAAAACGATACAATCAAATAATAAGGTTGTATTAGGGTTAGGTGACCTGTCTTAGTGTGGCTACAAGCGAGTGCCCTGTGTCTGCAGTAGACGCGTCATTAACAGCAGAGGTCATGTTCTCAGGTCTGCTATTTCAGTTGTGGGCGTGGTATTTGCAACCACTGTGCAAAGGTCTTAAGCAGTCAAAGAAAATGTTTGAAGCTCTTTATATGGGTAGCAAGTGTATATCTGTTCAGGGAAATGTTTGCAAAGTAGCATAAAAACAATAAAAATTTCTTATGTTCTCCAAAAAGTTACTGATATCTTGCTGGATGGCTAGATGAACACCGCTTCAGTTCTCAAACCTCTCCTCAGGGCCACCTCAGCCATTCCAGGCATTCGTTACATTTCATTTTCCAGCTCAGTTTGAGAAATGAATAAGATATTGATTAGCCAAACGTGGTTTGCTATTGGTTGAGTCAGCGAATACATGGGTGTATTAGATGGTTGGTGTATATATTGGGCTGACTTTAGGAGAGGTTTTCCAATGGCCAAGCTCACACACTTTGGCTGGCGTGATATCATAGTTTCCACCAACATGAATATCATTTAAACATCATTTTCTTTGACTGTCTAGGATTTTTGCACAATACTGCATATTCATCGGCATCTCTTTTCCCCCAGATACGTCCAAACTTCAGCCAGTAATAGCAAACGACTCTGGAAAAACAGAGGATGCAGAGGACATATATGTTTAATTATCTGTCTGTATATACAACAGTGGGACAAATGAAAAGACACAATGAAGCATTTAAATATATGTGACTAATTGGAGTTCTGGACTGGAACCCTGTATTGATAGTGTAATTAATTTTGTGTATTGCTTATTTTGTTATAAAGATAAAGATGCTTTATTGTCATTGTACAAATACAATGAGATTTCATTTGGAGTGTGCCAGCAGATACACAGTAAAAAGTTACAATAAAACCCAAAGAATAAAATATGTATATACACACACATACACACATTCACAGTGAATAAGGTGCTGGTAAATTAGTGCAATATAATCATACTCATGAATGGTTATGATTTTGTATAAAGCTTTTTGTATATTTATACATAAATATAAATACATATATGTCTGTGTTTGTCTATATATATATATACAATATGTTAATGTTACATTGTTTAACTGTCTTAAAAATAAACATATATATGAATGCTTGGCTTTAACCCAAAGCTGATTATTCAAAATGTGTTAAGTAGAAACACCGACCATAAAAAAAGGATGGATGGATGGATCTACAGATTATCAGCGTATGTGACGCATATTATTGCATTTGAGTTGCGTGCAGAAACACGGTGCTTTTTCAGTTTTACGGACTGATATGCTGCTGTTGCAAACCTTTGCCGAAAGATGGTTGATTTGCTTCTGTGTAGGGAGTAGTGGTTTTGTAGACAATCCAGCCTGTGGGTTAAAGAGAACCGTGTGACCAAAAATACGGCGTGTGACCTGAGACGAGCGACCTCGTTCACCTGCACTCCCAGCAGCCTCCTCTCTGCATCTCAGCAGGCAACTGCTGCTAGCTCTCCAGCTATGAAGGATGGAGAACGCGGTGATGGAATCTGAAACCAAAACCTTCATAAAATGAAAACAAAAATAGCAGGAGGCGTCAGTCACAGACTTTCTCTATGTCTAGAGTGATAGACAGGGTGTAAATGCCATGCCGTTGTCACCTCATTAAGGTCACAACTGAGGAATGATACGCGAAAAGTCAGGAGGCGTTTTCCAGCGCAGGAAAGCCGTCTGCGCCAAAAGACGCCGTGAAATGTTTAACTCGCAGGCAAACACTGCGAATCATCCGCGGCAATTAGCATCTTAACCATTCATTCTGTTTCTTTCTTTCCGCCACTTCTGAAAAATCAGGATGTTTACACCAAAAAGTTAGAACATTTCAAGGTTTTAATTTATGTAATTATGCATGATTTTATATTTAACTTACAACTGTCCATAAAGGTGACATTTTTACCTTTATCCAGCAGAGGGAACCAATTCTTTTTTCCTAAAGTAAATGCCGTGCGAAGCGTGCGGATTTATCAGGTGGAGGGACGCTTACGTGATATTCGACGTTTATACTTGAATACTACTGATATCATTTGTATATTTATATGATATAGTTATTCTAGAAAGATCGATAAGAGGAGCATGCTTTAAAACCATGATTTAACTGTTTTCATTAATAATATGACTTTACATTGCTTCATGCGCTACATTCGGTATAAAAACTACCCCTTTGTAGAGCTGCGGCAACAGAGATAACGTGCATTTATACTGCAACTCATATGAAACTAGAAATTGCGAGTTTAAAATTAGAAGTCGCATTGTCTTTGAAGCCGCAGGCCAAAATGCGTGCAACATGACTATAAACCAGGGGTCACCAACCTTTTTGAAACTGAGAGCTACTTCACGGGTACTGAGCCAAACGAAGGGCTACCAGTTTGAAACGCCCTCCTAAACTTATCTAAAGTTCATGTATAATAAACATGTTTTAAATGTTTTTTTTTAAGATGTTATTTTCAAATCTATATAAATGCAAATGTGATTAAAGAAGACTAGCAACAGGATAAAATTCAATTTTGTGCTATTTTTAGAACAGGTCCGTGGGTGACTCATGTGATCCTTGGGGGCGTCCTGGTGCCTGCGGGCACCATGGTGACCCCTGCTATAAACGATGTGGCAGACCAATGCAGCAGATGTTGTATTTTATTATGTACGGCCGTGCAGACCGAAAACAACATACTTTTTTCACTGTACAAGAGATGTGATACACATATAGCGGCTGTTTGAGGGTAAATCCAGGTAAAATATTGAATTTTACCCAGTACGCAGCCAAATGTTGCCCTGAAGCAGGTTAAATAACTCAGTAAATGTTACAACAAAAACATTCAAGTTAAAATTTGCTATTTCAAGTTATTTAATTCTGCAAAGGATAGGCTGCAGACAACTTAGTCAATAGTAAGTTCTGGGCAGGAATCCAAACCAGCAGCCACCGAAAGTCAGAGGTGGACGAACACGGAAAGCAGGGCTGCCAATTTGCACGCATCTGGTGGTCAGACTCTCACAAAAGCAATCTTACGGCAAATACGTGCTTTTCCATTATAAACATAAAATTAGCTACATCAAAGTCGTTGGGGTAGTTTGCAAACCTTACAGACTGTTCAATAGTAAATGATTCTTTATTTTATCTGTGGGGAAATTCTCATCACGCCTCGCCAAACTTGCTCGCTGTCGTTGAAAGTAAGCTGGCGCCCAGGGGTCTGGGGGTTAAGGGTCGGCCTCTAGGATCCCGCAGATGTGCTGAGGCTGGACTCGATCACAGGCACAGCAGCTTAGCCCCGTTGAGCCCCAAGGTAATAAAACTGTTACGTATATCTAAATGCGCATGTGCATGTGTGTGTAGACTTGTCTAAAATCGAAATTTCTCACAATAGCTGGCTGAGCAAAATTGGCGACCCTGTAAGTGATCGTTCTTCAGATGCATGTTGTACTGAGCTGGGAGCTGTCTGATTTCAGAGGAACGTTCTCTGCTAAAAGGCCGTGAGCAATCATTTCCACAAAATATAGATGTTGCCTGATGCTTCTCTCCAGATCCACTGCAACAGTTGGAAAAGGATGAATTTTTAGTATGACCACTAGGTGGAAACCTTACAACACTAATGGCTTACGACGTCTTCCCAGTTGAACTTGAACTGGTTTAAAAATTTGTGTTGTTTCTCAGGCTCGAAAAAAAGAGATTTTTCATTTAAAAAAGAAAAGAAAATGAGCAAAGGAAGCAACTAAATATATAAGAGAAAAAATGCACGTGATAAAAACACCACTAGAGTGCCAACTCTGTGTTCGCTGACGAACAAAATGGGTTCTATGCCCAGTTTGTAGCTAAAAGTGCTAACTTCAGTCACCTGGCTACGATAACAGCAGCCCGCTAAAGGAGTGTGATGACCGTAATCCTACTCAGACCGACCACTAAACGGAGGGATTTCGGACTAAACGCCCGGCTTCCTTACAGGAGGACCCCAAGTGGTTAGACTGGGCAGCTGTGTGTCCGAGTCCATCGCTCTTAGCACTGGAGTTCCTCAAGGATGCATCTCGAGCCTCCTGTTGCTGACACTCCATACCTACGACTACGTGGCCACTGACAGCTTCACCGGCATTGTGAGATTGGCCGACGCCACAGTAGTGCTGGGTCTTACCTCCAGCAATGATGAGACGACCTCCTTGAGGAGAACCTGGCAAGGTGGTGCCAGGCTGACGGTCTCCAGCTGGACTACGGCTGGAAACTGCAGCCCCAGCTATCCCCCTCCCCCCACATCAGTGGGGGCTCCAGAGGAGAGGGTGAGACACTTTAAGTACCTTGGTGTTCAGCTCACAGAAGATCTCACCTGGTCCACACACATACATGGACAGATTACTAAGGCGAAGCAACAATTTTATCATTTGAGGCAACTGAGGAGGTTTAAGGTTTCTTCTACGATCCTCAGTTGAGAGCATCCTGACCATGAGAATCACAGTGTGCATTTATTTCAAGTTTCGAGATTCAAGAAGTTTGACTGGCCTGTTCCTACGAAGTACCTTAGGCAGCAGGTCTTGATGGGCGTTATGACGCATTTCTGATTAATAACGACACATTACTGATTAATAATGACGATTACTAATTAATGATGACGCATTACTGATTGATGATGACGCATTTCTGATTAATAACGACACATTACTGATTAATGATGACGATTACTAATTAATGGTGACGCATTACTGATTAATGATGACGCATTACTGATTAATAATGATGCATTACTGATTAATGATGACGCATTTCTGATTGATGATGACGCATTACTGATTGATGATGACGCATTACTGATTGATGATGACGCATTTCTGATTAATGATGATGCATTACTGATTAATGATGACGCATTACTGATCGATGATGACGCATTACTGATCAATAATGATGCATTACTGATTAATGATGACGCATTACTGATTGATGATGACGCATTTCTGATTAATAATGATGCATTACTGATTAATGATGATGCATTACTGATTAATGATGATGCATTACTGATTAATGATGGCGCATTACTGATTAATGATGATGCATTACTGATTAATGATGGCGCATTACTCCTGTGATCTTCATCAAAGGTATCTGATGTTTGTGCCACAGTAACCCTCCTGTTTGGTCGTACCTAACCCTAACCCTTCATTCACATCTCCCGTAGACGAGTCCTAGCCATTCTACACCCTGTCGCCTTTCATGGGCTTTCCCTCCTCAGGCCTCTATCAGTAGGTGCTCCCCACAGCTGACCCTGAGCTCCCCACAGCTGGGTCTGAGCTCCCCACAGCTGGGCCTGAGCTCCCCACAGCTGACCCTGAGCTCCCCACAGCTGGCCCTGAGCTCCCCACAGCTGGCCCTGAGCTCCCCACTGCTGGGCCTGAGCTCCCCACAGCTGACCCTGAGCTCCCCGCATCTGACCCTGAGCTCCCCACAGCTGGGCCTGAGCTCCCCACAGCTGACCCTGAGCTCCCCGCAGCTGGGCCTGAGCTCCCCACAGCTGACCCTGAGCTCCCCACAGCTGACCCTGAGCTCCCCGCATCTGACCCTGAGCTCCCCACAGCTGACCCTGAGCTCCCCACAGCTGACCCTGAGCTCCCCACAGCTGGGCCTGAGCTCCCCACAGCTGACCCTGAGCTCCCCACTGCTGGGCCTGAGCTCCCCACAGCTGACCCTGAGCTCCCCACAAGCCGGAGATGCTCTGACCCAGTCGTCTGGCCTTAATAATTTTGCTCAGAGTCACTCGGATCTTTATCGCTGCCCACTTCTTCCGCTTTCAACATGTCAACTATGAGTAGCGATTGTTAGATTACCGTCTAATCGATCCCAGACCCCGACATGCATCATTTTCATTAAGTAGTCAACATTATTCACGTGGGGGTGCTCATAATGTTTTGGCTCATTGGCGTATACAGCATGCAGACAGGAGTAAGAGGTTCGGTTACTGTGTAGCCAAACATTAAAATGGCTAAGATGTGACATAAATGAATTTAAACATGGCATTATCAATGGTGCCACACAGAGTGGCTCCCAGCATCTCAGAAGCAGCCAGCAAACTGGGATTTCCATGTACTACGATGTCTGGATTTACGGAGAACGGCACAACACTCAAAAAGCCGCAGTCAAAGAAGAACAGCCAGACTCGTTAAGGGTAACAGGAAGACCGCATGGGAAAAAGTAGACAGGTACTATATATGTACAAATATGTATCTTAAAGGCAATTTTGAAACTTCGTTTTCCTTACTTTTCGTTATATATTTAATGTAGAAAGTAGATTAATGAATCAAGTTCTGCATCATGAATCAATCAGTCTACAGAAATGTGACAGGAAATGGACGCCCGCCCCCCAAAGCAGACTCAGCAGTTTCGCCAGACTGGGGAGTCGCCTGAGGTCAGGGGTGCTGGCCTCAGGATCACATGCAAATTGTGTGAAGTTGAGACCTTCCGAGGCGCTGGGGGACCATAAAGCACAATCTTTACAGCCCGTCATAATCAAACTTTCCATAAAACACGCTTTCATGGCCTTGCTTCGGTTAATGATTTTACAGACAGGTGACAGGATGCACGGACAATGTCCAATGAACATCTAACACACCATTCAGTCTACAAAGCTTGTTACAGACGTCCTTTTCTTCAGATTTACCCTCCAAAGCATTAGCATGAGAGCAAAGTTCCTAATTTTCTTTTTTCTTATTGTATTTTGTATTTGTATAATATTTTCTGTGTTTTCTTTCAAATAACCTTGTGGATCTTGATTCATTCCTTCCCATCTCCCGTGAAAATGATTAATTTCTCCCTGACGCTATGGTCGATGCCTTTCAAGGTTCTAATAACAGTTTGAAACCTTATTAACGGTGAATCACGTATTTGTAAAAACTACAAGGATAACATCTTAGCTGATACATGGCCAGGAGGCGTTTGGTTTCTCCTCCTGTCTTGTTCGTTGTTACAGAGCAAACAGACCAGACTGCTCAGATGGTGATAAGGAGAGAATCACGAAACCACGGCCTCAGCTCTCTACCCAGAGGTAAACAGAAGGATCGGCGCTCCCTGAACGAACCCCCCTGTATCGTCTGTAATATACAGCACAGGGACCAAAGGTGACACTATTGCCAGGGCTGGGAGGGGATGACTATATCAGCACTGTAGCATGGTGCCCAATCACAGTGCGGTTCCTCCTACGGTCCCGATTCAACAAAAACATGGGCGGAACCACAGGTAAATGTGTAACTCCTCCCACCAACTGTTTTCCATGGTAACAATAAGTTGTGGGCGGGGCTAAAAAGCGTTTTTCATTACTATTCCAGGGATTTCCCAGCATAAGCATGCAGTCTGTCATTTAATTCTTTTTTATTTTTTCCCCTCTTCAAACTCAAACTTAATTCTTATGTCTTTACGGAATATGTACGTCACTTTCACTGTCCGAAACGTCGCTCCAGATCACGTTATGTTCAACGTTACTCGTATCAGAATTAAATCACTTCCACTACTCAACTATATTTTATGACTGCAGTATTTTTAAAACGTTGAGAATTATTTTATAAGAGTCACTAGTACAGGGACTTAAGGGAAAAAGAAATGCAAGAACTTAGAAGTAGACTGATTTGAAATGAGTGATGTATTGCATACAATTATAAAATATATGATATCAAATTCATTGTAGCACAATCAGTGTTCATTTTTTATCTGGGCAGTTTACTAATGCGATAATGGCTCCAATGTAGAATTGTTTATGTTATTGTGGTGCTCAAAGTAAATACGATGATTATTTTTTCTGCTTTGTGATAATTATTCGTGTACAAACTTAAAAACGAACCTTGAGCAAAGTGAACTCTTAATAAAATGTATAAGTAGCATGTTAGACAGTATGAAAAGTATTCGATGCTTGAAAGGTAATACTTCACAGAAAATGTCCAGTTATAAACATAAATATGTTTACATGGGAAAGTAAACAGTGGCATGTGGCTTTGGCAGTGACCCCCCCCCGCCCACTCCAGGCCGTACTGTGGCCCACGTGGCTGCAGACGGCCCCCTCCCCAGCAATGCCCTGGGCCTACGGCACTCAGGCATCAATGGAGAGGAAGCCCTTTGATCTGTGCATCTGAAGGGCCTTCAGCCTCAGCTAAGTGATGAGGAGGTGTCACAGGAACAAGCAGACAATGCAGAGCAAAGTGCCGGCTTCCGCAGGGGGGGGGGACAGGTTGGTGCATTGTACCCTATCTGCAGGGACATTGTGCCCCAAACAGAGGCCTTCGTCGGAGACTTCAACTGATAAGATGTTACTGTGCATTTCCCACAAAACAAGGGATAATGTGAGCCGAAAGCCAACAGACAACCGATAAATATATACAAATTAAATACATAATGGACACAGGGAATGTGGACGAAAATTCTTCTTTGGATTACAGGAGGACTGAGTTCGAGATCCCAGCACTGTAACATGGGATGAGGAAGCCTGGCTAAAGGCCTCTGTGATGCATCGACATGTTTTTTTTTAAATCTCCATTCAATAGCATCCCTTTGACGTCCTGCTGTGTCCTGTAACACTCTCTGTGACTTTGTTACTCGCAGGCGAATAACGACCAGTGGCATCGCACACACTCTGAGAAGGATCTCTTTGACCTCAGCGGTTCACCGCTGTGACGGGTTAAAAGTTAACTCTTCCTATGGCCTTTTCAGGCAACCGGGGTTTATCCTGCTGCTCAATGACCTTTAAAACATGCTCTTTATTTACACATTCCATGAGGATTGTTTCCCTCTGTCATTATGAACTTCCTGTTAGATACTGCTCCTACTCCTGTACCTACTGCATGTCGGCAGGGACGGTTCTGGGGGGGGGGGGCAGTATCCCTGTGACAAATGTATTATGATTATTACTATTATTATTATTATTTACATTTATATTTGTGGGCTAAAACTTTGTGCACTGGGATCAGGCGCAATACAACCGTAAGCGCATTTTCTTTGACGGACCCGTAACACGCATGCGCCGGATGGGCGAGTCGCTTCGGTTAACGACTGAAACAAATAATCACGCTTGTGGAAGCAGGACAGTCTAAACAAGAAATCAGAGTGAGTTACATATTTGTAAAAACTGTAAAATGTGTCAAATGCAAAAAATGTGTCAAAATTGTCTTCTGCTTCTTAATGCTAGCAATCTAGTGTAAGGTCAAATGCATCTGACCCCCCTAACAGAAAACTGTCCCCAGTCTGTTCCCCCCCCACTTAAAATAGTCAACAACTGCCACTGCATGTCAGCCAGGCCTTGTTTAATGAGACCATTACCCATTAATGAAATGTTTGTATGTTTGCCTAGTGCTTAATGCACAAATTTGAATAGGGGGAGGAATTGTTTGGCTTAAGATTTAACCATGTGAAAAAACGCTTTGTCAGTTGATTTTGAAGTTGGTTAAAAATAATTAACTTTTCCAGCATGGCCCTCTATGGGGGGGGGGGGGGTTTCGTGTACCTTGCTGTGAAGCCACATCTCCTACTGCACCTGACTTTCACGCTCGCTGTCTCGTTCTTGCCAAGCCTTATGCCAGCAGAAAGCTTGTTTGCACAACGGTGGAAGTTCCCTGGTAGCAATTCTTCATTCCGATTGGTCGTTGTACCTTATGACAGGGGTCGCATCTCCCAATCGTGGTTGAGCGTTTGGCCTGCAGTGCTGCATGCGCCACGCCTCTCCGAGCGCTGGATTCGCCTGGATGACCCTCCAAATGTTTCAGTTGTTAGGGGCTGAGGTCCGAGGACCTTGTGATTTGAAGGGTTGATGTGTTCCATGCCTACACCCAGTACGCCAGGGACTGCACCAGAAAATGGTCCAGTGGGACTTACTGTGTATCATTGCAGTCTTTCTCTTTAATTCATGTACCCAAAATATCAGTGCACATTAGGGTTAAGGCTGGGTTCACCCCTGGTTACTAAAACGCATCTGTGCTCTTTGTCTCTGAGCTGAAAGATAAAGTGGTTTAATGTCAGCGACGTAATGCCATGCGGCCTTACACACCACTGATGCTCTCATTTGAAATTTAAATAATAGCATCTGCTTGCGTGTCTTCAGGAAAAAAAAAAAAGTGAATTTCTTTTCTAAGAAATATTTGTTATTATAACGTTGGAGACAGAGGCTGTTAAATAAAAACCTGGACGACAGAGACATTTTAATGGTCTGTTTGCTCTTACTGAAACATCAAGACCCATGACTTTGTCGGTCTGAAGGAAAGATCCATCCAACCATTGGCCTCCAAACCCTTGAGTGAAGCAACCATTAGCTCTGGATTCACTGTTTGCTGTTATCGCCCCTCGTCTCCATGCAGTGCTTCCCTGGAACTAACCCCAGGGCTTCTGCAAATCTCCATCCACTCTGTTAATCATTTTTTGTTCTAGGAACGTTTAGCAAACGTTACAGTTAAGGTTCCCAGAATGTTATCCCACTACTACAATTACTGCAACAACAACTAATGATAATAATAATAATAATAATAATACACTTTACATGTCAAAGGTCATGAGTTCAAGGCTAAATAGCACCCTTTCCGCGTCAAACACATTTATAAAATAATTTTCAACTTTAATTGCGTTAAAAGGATATTTAGGTAATACTTCTATCATGCTGACATTGACAGAACCTTTGTTAAAACGTAAAACGTGAAAAGAGTGTCCCATTAACATTACAGTAAGAACGTTCGCTGCCAACTCTGAGAAGACGTCTACGTGACGTAAAGTTCTGGGTACGTTCCCTGTTAGCGGGAACAGTCGTGGCGTCAGCAGCATAAGGTGTAAGGCGTTCCGCTTTCACTCGTGATCGATGCGGAATGTCTTAGTCCCAAACTTTCGTGTCTTTGCATTGCCCACCCCATTGCCAGCCGCACCGAGAACATCCAGGTGAGTTTAACCTGAGCGGCCAAGGCGAACCTCG
This sequence comes from Cryptomyrus ogoouensis, assembly GCA_025773925.1. NCBI lineage: Eukaryota > Metazoa > Chordata > Actinopteri > Osteoglossiformes > Mormyridae > Cryptomyrus > Cryptomyrus ogoouensis. The sequence continues at coordinate 2,540,219 of JAOYFF010000049.1, forward strand.
GCAAGTCACGTGATTAAACCATGACGTCGGACGTTCGCCTTAAGCCACCCGCCAGAAATCTAATGAAAATACTGTTTTTTAATGTCAGTGTTCACTTGTGTCTATGTGTTTGTCAAATAGATATTTTGGCTGCATGTCCCAACTAATATAACAAACAACATACATACGGTAACAATTAAAGTATCCAGTTTGCGAAGTGAATAGCTGTTGGAGAACCCATGCAATAGCCATTAATTCCTGATAAACCAGCCTGAATTATCTGACGTAGAACCATAAATGAAAGAAATACAATTAAATACAAAACTAATGCGCTTTCAAATTTCCCACGACCACTAAATATTGTGTGAAATCATTTCTTTCATTAACATTAGATGTAAATACGCCTGTCTAGCCTTCAGTAAAATTAAAATCTAAAGTTCCCATATCGCTTGAAACGTGTAATTGATTAAATTATTTTGATAACGAAATGTGTCGTTGCGATCGATGCAGAGAAAAAACGCGACGTAAATGAATATACCATGAATTGCCGAAACGAATAGTAGGTTTTCAATATTCGCGACACTTTCGTCTCTGCACCCGGCTAATACTCAGGACCATAGCTAGAAATTGAGATGATCGGATTGAACTAACATTGGTCCATACACAAATACACATACATAGTTAAATACACAAGCGCAATATTTTGGTATATCCCTGCAAATGATTTATGTAAAACGTAAGTTAAAAATAAGAAATTAGCTGTTAAATTATGTGTCTTGAAATCGGGTAAAAACCGATTTATATATTTCATAAACAATTTTAGCAAACGACTATAATAATAATGATAGTCTACTTAGTAGACAACCTTAATAACAAATTGAAGCTAATTAATCAATTACAGTCGTGTTTTAACACAAGTTGTATAATAAATAAATAATTAGTTCATTGACTATTTTCATTGCTGTGTATGTTTAGGCATCGAATAAATGAATCTCCCCGGAAATGTTATGAATCGAATTTAACTGTAAATCAGGAGATGTATTTACCCAGATTAAATGTTATTTATAGATGCGGAAGTGTTTATATTTTAGTATAATCAGTTAGGCCTATATATAAATATTATTATTATCGGCAGATGTATATAGATGTATAGATGACAAACATATATCTTCAAAAGATTTAATAGCCCAATAGGAAAAAAAATAGATTGAAGGATTATTATCTGAATAATAGTAAGATTAGTAAAACTAATATCAGAAATTAACTGCTGGTTTGATATTTTGCTTCACAGTATACCATTAATCGGCTCTGATAATTATCAGTTGAAAGTTAATTTCGTAACTACTCTGGCTAAAGCAGCCTACGTGCTGTGAAGATTTGCAAAGTAAAACAGAGACAAATCACGTGCCGAACACGACGATATTAGTAAGAGCATCCGAAAAGATATTATTATGCTGGTTTGGATAAGACTGGGCCGGAGCGCATTAGTGACCCCTGTCAGTCAGGCGGAGCACAGCACTTTCAGACATCCTTAAGCTTAAGAACCATGAGAACACCTTAACTACTGAATATTAATAACATTATTAGCAAAACACCAATCGTTAGGATGCTTTTATTTTGATAGCATTCTGTTATTGTCGTTATTTAGGAAGTCATTTTACTGTATAAATCCTATATCCATTTGTATTGACGTGAAACATATAATGTTGCGCATAACTACACTAAACATGAAGATTATTTATTCGATTTTATGTTTATTCGAACATATCTGTTTAAAACATAAAATATTATTTCTGTATACTTGACTGCTTAATAATAATAATAATACGATTATGATCTCATAAGATTTATGCAAATGAGCAGAGAGCGATGGTATGCATTCAGATAAATCCTGAGTACTATACTGCTGTCAGATCAAGTACTGTAAGTATGCTGTTACTTAAGCGTGGCTACCGTTTACGGACAGTTACTGCTCGCACACCGTTTTGATTACTATTGCTTTACTGCTCCTTTGTTTATTTAAGAATAAATGTAACCAATATAGAGCGTATTAGGGGGCACTAAGTATACTGTAAATACAAAAGTTTATGGTAGAACTGCCCCATAAACACGTGGTAATTTGTCAAATAAATATCTTTATTGGACTGGTGAAAGTTGTGTGATTATCCTCGGTTTTGTTTTACTTGCACCAATTATTTGCCTCATTTAAAAATGTTACACAATAAAACTTAATTTAGACTATACCCGCATTTCTCTGAGATATACAAACAAATATATGAAATAATTTTATAGAGTTACCGGCAACTTTAAACAGACACTGTTTCAAGTGTTTCTAAATAGTGAAATCCACACAGACTCAATGGGCGCCACCTCATACTTTTGCACAACGGATGTAGCCTGCAGTTAGAATAAGTAATGTGGTTTTTATTATAGAGGTTTTGGTGTTTACAAGCGCTGTAATCTTTGTAATGCTGTAAAAGCCCGCCTTGTTTCAATGTAATACATTTAACATGACATATAAACCCCTGCTCGAGTTGTTTTTACTTATAAGGAAGGTACTATGATAGTAATAGATAAAGGTAATCTGACATTAAATAAAATGTAAGATTATGTAAATTGAACGTTAATTAAACCGGCACGGTATTTTCTTTGCGTCCGTGTGAATTATGCATTTTCAGATATTGCTTTTAATACTTCCCGTAGAGGCTGCGGGTGACGCTTATCAATCACAAATGTAGTTCCGTGTTTGACGACGGCTGATATCACGGACACAAAGCTAGCTTAAAGTTCAAGGTCATCTTCAAATTTACGGGTAACGCAGAAACGCGGCTGCAGGGCAAGAGCACAGTATATGAACACGTTGCTCACAGACCCAGCAGAAATTTACTATTGAAGCCTTGATGAAAGTAAAAAGATACGCATAACGGTATATAGTAGGCCTACGAGGTATATAAAACAGCTAACCGTGGGGGGGCGATTATAGGGTTTGACCTTTAGGGGAGCACAGCCCCTTGGTCAAATACAGGAAGTCACCCCCCCATGACTTATTTTTTATTTTTTTGCCATAATTTGCAGAGAGGAGGGGGCCATCCCTTCGATATCATTTGCCGAGCCGGGGATACAAAATGTGTGTGATAATCCGGGACAAATAGCTAAATGGTTTTAGAAAAACAATTTTTAGGCAGGCTGAGACAAAAAAAAAAAAAAAGCGGGGGTTTCAGCCCCCCACGAAATAGGGTGTAGAGAGAGCCAGTTATGCGCTGGAGATGAGTGATTCAGGTCTGGTGCTTTTTATAATTCTGATGGTTTGCAGTAAGTGTCAGAACAGAAGCCCCTTGTGACGTGCAAGGAGGACGAATGGCTAGCATGATTTACATGGTCTTCCACCCTTGAACCAGTTTCAACACCTGTTTTTATTGGTGGGGCGTGGGGGGGGGTAACACTGATTGCCCTAATTACTGCAGGCAGGTTGGGAGGAGCAGCTCAGAAAAGCCAGGCTGTGGTTCTATCAACACCTTAGGGTGATGGACACAGGCCAGGTCCAGAGGAGGGTGCAGACTGGCCCTGGGTGGGGGCCACTCGAACGCCCCCTGATGGGGACCTGGATGCTTGGGTCGGCGGATCCATCAGCCTGTGTTTGCTCAGGTGCATCACCGCGCTCTTTGGTCGCCGCTCCCAGCGAGTATAACATCGACAAATATGTCCGGACACATAATACAGACGATAGCGGGTATCTGAGAAACGTCCTCCGTGCCGCTGGCCTGATAAGGGGCATTAAATAGCTGTGCTCTCCCGATTCTGTTCCATTTTCCTACAAAAACCACGATGTCTGCGACTCCACTGACACGGCTACTTCCGCCGTGCCTTTTTCCCCCCAGGAACAGACACGGCCGGTTCAGCATGACCTGTGCACGTCAGCCCACTTCCGCACCATTCTGGAAAGTTCCGGCATAAGAAAACATTCTTCTGTCCACAAAACTGAAATATTGTTACATCTTAATACCAGTGTGCTATGTACCCAAAACAAAAAAACAAATTTGGTACCTGGAAACATTTCTTTTTAAAAATATTAAACTTTATTTATGTTTTTGAAATACTTCACAGCTTAATAATAATAATAATAATAATAATAATAATAATAATAAACAGGCCTGTTGATTCCATACAAAATTCCTCAGTAAAGTAATGCAAGACTCCTACTATACACAGTGTAGTAAATGCTTGGCATGTGGGAGTAAGAACTGTAAAATTTCATGCGGAATCAGAGGAAAACATGAGCTGCACGTCCGAGCTTCATTCTCCTCCATATAATTAACATCTGTCTTCATGCTCTTCACATTTTCAAGTAAAATCTCATTTTACTGAAATAGAATTACTATGCAACACAAAGATAAAACCTTTCATACAAACAACTTTAAACATACATCGCAAACTGAACAACCGAATTATAAAAATTTACAAATATCTTTTTGTGTCCATCAAATGCTTGAGAATAGCAGGACAGCATTTATAGAGGAAATAGCAGATGATTAAAAAAAAAATCATAATTATATATAATATTTATATCCCGTAAGTACAGCTCTGGAAAAAATTAAGAGACCACAGCAACATTTTTAGTTTCACTGATTTTATAATTTATTGTTATGCGCCTGTGTAAAATATAAATTTTTATAAACTCCAGCCTGGTTCTTCCCTGTTTCTCACTAATGAAGGGCTTCTTCCTTGCTTTATGGGTCTTCAGTCCTGCTTCTAGGAGCCTGATATGAACTGTCCTAGCAGTGCACTTCACACCTGCACTTAATGCTTCCCGTTCCTTTTGAAGGTCACTTGAGGTCATCCTCTGATTTATGAGGCACCGTTGGGTAAGTTGACGGTCGTCTCTGGCATTAGAAAGTCGCGTCTGCCCTCTACCTGGCTGGATTCTGGTGGTTCCCAGTGAAACTTTGAGCCAGGAAGCAGCCTGCTGCTCAGTGTAGCCTTCTGCCAGCGGGACCAGGATTAAACGAAGATTAAACAATGCAGACTTAAAAAAAAAAAAAAATCTCATTTTTTTCCCCAGAGCTGTATATTTTAACATCTTTATTTTATCTAATCTTTTCTGCGGCGAACAGTCTATTTTCTTTTTGCAATTTGGGCCGACTTCAGTACTCTTCTTTAATAGCCATTGTCATGGAAGGCGACACCAGACCGCTACTGCTGCTGGTCACCATGGCGACGTTACCGGGGGTACCGATGCCGGGGGGAGTGGGTGTAGTCGTGGAAGCCTGCTGCGGCTGTTGTATTTTCTTTTTGTTCACCTTCCTCTCCTTGGCACGCCTGTTCTGGAACCAGATTTTCACCTGCACCGAAGGTATTTTGTAAAGTCAGAGAGTGCGGAAGGTTGTGGTGACGGTTGGCGCAGAATTACGTGTCAGGGGAGATCGAAAAACTGTGCGCTGCGATGTGATGACTCGCACGTGCACGTGGTGGTGGCGACGGGGGGCAGTAACGTTACTGGACCAGCTCCTGGGTCACATGATCGGATGCGCTCACCTGTCTCTCCGAGAGGCTGAGGGCCGTGGCCAGTTCTGCTTTCCGCCTGATAGTGATGTATCGGCTGTAATGAAACTCCTTCTCCAGCTCCAGCCGCTGGTGGTCCGTATACACCACCCGGTACTTGTCTTTTGTGCGAGTCTTTCCTGCTGAAACAAATCACATGATATTGTCCATTTAAAAAATAAATTGAATTGAATCCAGAGATTAGCATGTTTTTTTTTGTTAAATAATAGGGTAGGGCACGAAGCAGTACAGCATTTTAGCTAGATTTAACCATATTGATTTTTAAATTAATGGCCCGTATGCTCTTGAATACTTAATTTTCTACTCAACAAAAGCAAACATTTAAAATGACAAGGACGGTCCTTGAACGGTTCATTTACCGAATTAAAACCCCGGCGCAGACGTACGCTTAAAATGTTTGTTTTGCCTTTTAATTGGGTTGTATATCAAAGTCAGTTTATTCTGATTTCCCTGCATGAGTGCGCTGGAGGTAACCGAGTTAAAAATTAAAATAAATGTCAGAGGAAGCGACTGGGGGGGCAAGTCTGAACTGGCGAGGGCGGAAATCCAGTCTAAATTGACATTAGAAAACCGCGTAACTCTCATAATCACAAGTAACGTGGTTTTCCGTTCCTATTTTGCAATGTGTAGAAACGGTACTTGTACTGGGGAGAATGCAGTTAAGGAGTAGTATATCCCATGTAGCATCAGCGAGTTTAGCCTTTGTGTCTGTGATTGGAAGGTCGTTGGTTCGAGTCCCGGCTTCAGCAGAATATTCGCATGTTCATGGGCCCTTGAGCAAGGCCCTTAACTCCCCAGCTCTATGGGCGCCGCTGCGGGTGGCTGCCCTTTCCTGACAGCGTACTCTCACATGTCTGTGTGTCAGGGAGACCAGGTGGCAGGAGCCGAGCAGAGAACTTCCCCACGTCAATAAAATGTCGTTCTTATTGTTGTGTGGGCCTAGCATTTAACACTAGTGCCATGGGAGCTTTGTATTATTGCTGTTTGCCATTTAGCACACGCATACAGCACACGACACCGTCATTTACTCGTACGGCGTAAGAAATTGCATATTTTTTTGGCGCTGGCGTTTATTTATTACCACACGATGTCTATGATGCCATGTCAATCTCGGATGAATGTTTTTGCAGTTGCAGCTAATGGGAAGTTCATTGGGGGGGGGGGGAATGGGGAGGGGATGGGGCGGGAGGGTGCACGCGGGGGCGAAACCCTCGTCTGGGGGTTAATTTGT
>JAOYFF010000049.1:2556754-2570762 GCA_025773925.1 Cryptomyrus ogoouensis
TTCAGACCATTATTCTGCTTGCGAAAGCTGCCGGACAGGACACATTAAAAAAAAAAAAAAAAAAAAAAAAAAAAAGAAAAATCGTAGATCACCGTGAATCCACAAATTCAATTAAATTCCTTTATTGTCATGTGTACAAGTACGAGTACCATGTACAATGAAATGCTTGCTTGCATGTGCTCCTGCAGACAGTGAACATAGACAACAAGACGTCTGGACAACAAGACAACGAGTAAATAAATAAATAAGAATCCCAGGAATAAAAAGACAGTGGTATATGTGCGGGTAGCAGTGGAGGTGACACAAGGTTACTGATTGTTCATAAGTCTGATTGCAGTTGGGTAGAAACTGTTCCTGAACCTGGAGGTGCGCGTCCGAATGGACTTTAGTCACTTCCCAGATGGGAGGAGGGTGGAAAGTGAGTGCAGGGTGGCTGGGGTCCCGCCTGATACAGCTCACTTTCCTGAGACAGCGTGTAGTGTGGATGTCATGGATCGCAGGGGGCTGTGTGCCCGTGATGTTCTGTGCTGAGAGAACATCAGATGTTCCGGATATGTACAGGAAAACTAAGCTTATACAGCGATAATTATCTACATTTGAAGTCTTACTTTAACGATGTCAGCAGTGATAATGGATGTAATGCCTACATTCAGCCTCCAGTCAAAGGAGCTGGGGAACTGGGACCACTCAGCTTGAAACCCTGGAATTGTTCTTCATTCTCTCTTCTCGTGTCTCCGTATGAACCCCTCTATTACTACACTGATCATCACTCAGTGGGTAGCATAACAAGCCCTCCTGTCTCAGTGACTCCCCGGCTGTTGTGCTAAAATCCGTATCATGACGGTGTTTGAGAGACTTGTTAAAAACTGTATCCCCAGCTCCAGTGACCCATTCCAGTTCACCTGCTACTGCTACGGGCAGTTTAGAGACACCGATTCAGCTGCCGGCACGTCTTTGACACTGCAGGAGAAAACCAGAGTACTATAAGCAATGGTACCGAATTCCACTGCATGACTGCATCTGTTCATCTTTCCCATGGTAAATACAGGACTTTGACCTACAGGGTCCGTTTGCTGACTTTTGTCTTTTACAAGTAATTATTTGGGTAGGAAGTAGGGCTGTCATGTCACTTCAAAAATCAAGTTTGAACGAACATCTAATGTCACACAATTTGAATATATTTGAATACCTGTGACAACACCCCCCCCCCAAAAAAAAAACACAACACAATCATTTTTTTCAATATATTTTTTTTAATTATTAAGAGCAGCCTGTACGACGTCACATTTGTGTGGAGCGCCTGAAACAGGGGTGTCAAACTTCAGTCCTGGGGGGCCAGACCCTTGTGTATCTTAGTTCTTTCCCTGTTCCCCCACAAATGAGCTGTGTGGTAATTAGCACAAGCACCTGAATCAGGTGTGTTATATGAGGGGAAACCCAAACATGTGCAGGGCTCCGGCCCCCCAGGACTGGAGTTTGGCACCCCTGCTCTAAGAGGTCAATTCACGTTGAAATAGCCCAGCTGTCTTGCTTAAAGTCACTGACAGTGAATGGACACAGTGCAATTATTAATAAATATGTATAAAAACATATAATATTAAAGTCACATGGTGTACATTGTCCCCCCGCTATTTAATGCTTAAAGCCCACTTTACAGGTCGTGTCTGCATGGTTATCCATGGCGTCACTTTTGGCAGGCGTAGTGGGATCACAGACGCTCTGCAGGCGATCGCAAAAATACTGCAAACAATATTTACCCACCCTGACCTTTTACGGACTAATTACAACAAGCGGTCTAATGCACATATAGGCTACAGTGACACTAAAATTTGAATGGGTTTAATTATAGTTAGAATACGAATCTTTGCATATCGTGTTCGACGGTGTGTTCGAATATCGTTTGTGTGACAGTCCTAGTGGGAAATAACCGTACATAAGGTTTCAGCTGTCAGTCAGGTACTGACCACAATACAATACAATACAACAACATAGCACGATGCAGGCCAATCTGTCTGGTAGTGTACAAGGCTGCAATAAAACAGTCTACTAGTGCACAAAATGTAATGTAATTGTAATTGTACAAATGTAATGTAATTGTACAAATGTAATTGTACAAATGTAATGTAATTGTAATTGTACAAATGTAATGTAATTGTACAAATCTCACAGTAATTGCTTGGAAGTGTGAAATGTTGCATTGAAAGCGTAGTAAAAGACGTCAGGGCGGGGTCCAGTTTCACAGCAGAGACGCAGGTAGTCTGCAGCCTCTCAGTAACAGCACTATTTTAATATGTCCCTTGGTCTTTTCCTGTTTTTCGAGCTATGGCAAGAAGAAGTGAGACATGAGCACTGAAGTTAAAGAGGAAGGTAATGAGTCACCTATAGACACTGTGGTACTCAGTGGCAGATGAGCTGGACTGGGAACATCAAGGTAAACTGAGACAGACCTTCAAAAAGCCCGTATTTGAATGTAGATATATTTATACTGTAATTCCATTTTTATGACTGTAATACCTCGTCTGTCATTTGGTGTGAATTTTACCCAAGGAATTTGGAATAAGCTTCAATCCTCGCAACCCTACAAGTCCAGTCCATGTTGCCCCAACAAGCCTAATATTTCCTGCCTAACTCACCCGTCTGATATTCATTTCGCTTTCCTCCATGTTTCCTTACTGTTAGGTACCAGCACAGTCCTTGTCTGCCCAGTTTCCCACCTGAAAAGGGCTGTTTTTCCCATACAGTTTCTGTTCCCTGCCCAGACTCGTGTCATGGCGGTCATCGTTGTTGGCGGTCCTAACGGAGATCGTTTCATAGCCCTCTGCTAATTAACGACTCTTATGCATCCAGTTTCAGCATATTCATTGTTGATCTTGATCATCTCGCTGTCTTTGAGAGCGAGAGCTGTGGTTTATGAGGTTTAGCTGGTCACAAGCCTATATTTGCACCCGCAGCATCTACATATGTATACACACACACGCACGCACACACACACACACACATGTGAATGCCAATGACAACAAAAGGACTGCTAATCCTCACATTCAGTCATACATTAGTCGGTAATTACTCACAGCTTATTAGTCTTCAGTATTGCATTCAGTGCACAAATGAAAATGTTGCAGGAAGTTTTTAATGTAAATGCATCAAGAAATACACTAGATATTTACACCCAGGTTGTCAGGTTTTGGGTATGTATGCACATTTGTATTATTTGTCTCTCTTGCCTTCGAATGAGTGCTGTTTTAGTGTAGATGCACCATATGAAAGACAAATGTAGTTTCTCCCCTTTGTGAACAGTAAGTTCTTCTTTCTGCATCACAATCTTTTAAGGCATGGTGGACGCATGTTTCTTTTCCAATACCAATTTCTCAATTAGACTGTGGAGGCTACTGTGCTTGAACCTCTTGAGTCATCAGAGTTTGTTACACTGGATGAGGGTCAGTAGGTTTGATGTTTGACTTTTCTATTTGCAAAAGTTTGCATATGTGTAGATACCATAGGCATGAATCTGGGATAGGGTTTGATGTCTGCAATTGGGGGGCCAAAAATTCCACATCCTGCTTAGCCTACGTATTAACACACATATCTGATGCACGGGGAACTCATTATTTTGTCCCCCTACAGGATACCAACAAACCGCCTATTCAGACGTGCCCGCATAGAACATGTGCAGGGCTGGTCTTGCCAATTTTGACCGGGGGGGCACTGCCCCCCCCCCCCCCCCAAACTCCGCCCACTGTGACCAATCAGATGCTCATAAACCGCACTTCTCAGTCTTAAAGACTAGCATATTTATAGAGTAAGTTGTTTGTGCAAATATGATTAATTAGCGTAGGACTTTTGATAACAGTCACAGACTGCCAGTTTGATAGGCCTTCCATGGATTTCACCGGAATCATAATTCTTATTGTCAAACAGCTAAGGCTGGTGGAAATTTTTGTTGCCAGTCTTGCTACTTTTGGAGACACTATGACAACAGAGCACTAAATGACCTGGTTTTGACTCAGCCATACACTGTAAGCTGTGGGTCCCTATAAATCACAGCAGGTTGAGTGAATTAGTCACAGATGGAGTGCAACCACATTCTAGAGACATTTCAGAGATGGTCAAAGGAAATAGGATACATCTGAGCATCTGAGTACAGGGTCTGAATACCTATGTAAAGACATTTCAATTTTTGGAAAAAGTCTGGATATTTCTCAGTGGCTTGCAGTGAGCTTACATAAAAGTCCTTACACAGCGCTGCAAATGTTCAAACACTTTCTGTTTCTGAGTGATAGCACCTATATCGTTACGTTAAACCCCAACAAAATAAGGATTTATTCTTGTCCTTGGCTTCTTTATCTTCATCTTATCTTTGAAACTGCAGAGTAATTGTGCTTCTTCACGTTGGGTTGCCAGTAAGTCAAGTAATAACTAAGAAATGAGACTTGCAGTCAAATGTCACGTATTCAGGTCCCAGAAAAGGAACTTACTGTGTGCTGGATACACTAATCATATAAACACTTATTACGTATATAAATCCAGCCGCCCTACAGTCTTCCAGCCATTTATGGCGACAGAGGGACAGAGCTTTTTTGCAGACAGTAATTTTTAGGTATTTATGGCAGTTCTCTGTACCTCTGTGCAGGTCTTTATGCAGAATGATGTTGCAAAGTAGATAAGATATAAGGCTCTTAATTTGACAGTTTTGTTTTGACATTGTTTTGTTTACAATTTATCTTCCATTTATTATAGATCTTTTGAGTAAGCAGAAGACTTTACAACTTTTACTACAATATTTACTCTTCCCTTTTATTTTTATATGGTTTTGAAATGTCACCACTCTCAGTTTCTGAAATACACAGTTCCTATTTTGTTCCCTGAATTGTGATCATTATACAAAGCCCTTTTTCCTGGTTATGCAAATTGCATAATAAAAAAAAACACTAACCTTATTTCTTGCATCAATTTTATGTGGGAAATGGAACTAAAGAAGCAGGAATTCCAAACCTCACGGGCATTTCCACAGGACAGAAGCGTGACCTTGGTCACTGCATTTAATAACCAGATATTTGGTTTTGCTTTGTAAATTGTCTCAATGAAATAATTTAGCAATTGTGCAAATTAAGGGCGTTGCAGCTTCACCTTGTGTGGTATATAAACATGTCACCTACTGAGATTTACATTGTAACCTTACTTTTGACAATTATTATTATTATTATTACAAAATTAGACAACTACTATGCATCCAATGAACCTGTGACCAAATTATAGTATATCACATAAGCACACATTAATTGAAAAACAAGTTGTTTAGGTAAAGCAAACTATGCACTATGTTGCTGTTTACAAACATCATAGTGCTGTTGCACAAACGCAGCATGGTCAGCTTCAAAGGCTGTCCTGACAAAAAGATACAAAGTTAAAGTGCCTCCCTGAAGCTGGAGTTTATCCAAGTCCAGAGACAGGGGAAAAATAACAAGCCTGCTGACAGATAATGAAACATAGCGTGCAGTATGAGAACTGTGGCAGGGTTGGGGGCAGCCGCAGGAGGTTCGGACAGCATGTACAGCACTGGCTCCTCCTGCCACGGTCGCCGGCACCTGTGGGCTGAAGCTGGTAGGCAGAAAGACAGAAAGACAATGGTCACACCGCCACACAGAATCGCATCAGCAGGCCTTAACGTGAAGACGGTGCCTAGGGGAGTCCAGTACTGCCTGCTTGTTTTGATAAACGGCAACCATTGTAAACAAAAAATAAGTTTAAAGTTTGATTTTATCATTCAGCTTTTGCATTTGTAAGGGCACATTATAACTTTAAATTATTTTGGCAAATTTGGATAAAAACATTTATTCATTTATTTTGCAGTACATTGCATAGTAACATGAAATAAATTCCAAAGTGCTGGCATCAGTAAATCTGCACTGAATACTCAATTAAATACCTCCAGCTTTTCATGGGGTGTAATATTATGACATTTTTCTGACCTCTGCTTGCAAGGAAACTGTACTAGATGTTTTACTTTGTCTGTTATGCCTTTTGCTAATAAGTGGAGTTGCTCAGTTAAAAATATCAGTAGCACTTTACTTGAAGCTCTCATCTATAATGCACTATAGATACCTTCATAATGCATTACAAAGCATCCTTAATACTTATATTGATCATTATAATGTAATAATCAATACTGTGACATTGTAATGCCTCATGACTCTCAATAGAAAATGCTGTAATGCTTTATTAATTCTTATACCAACCTTTATAATGCATTATGAAGGTATCATCATGGGACCTTATTAAGATTTATAATTAAAACTATAATGCCTTTTAACTGTCAATGGAAGATGCTGTAGAAGATGCTTAATTTTTATACCATTATAATGCATTATAGATGGTTTGTAATGCCTTATGAAGGTGTCTATCATGCATTACAGATGTGAGCTTCACGTAAAGTGCTACCAAAACATATGCAATTGTAGTTAGAATTTAGTGCACGAAGCGATTGTAGAAAAGCTGAGAAAAGCCCGTGAATGTAACTGTTTAACTGCCGTTATTTGAGTTGATTTTTAGTTTAGTTCACAGGATCAATAACATTTGCTGTTCTGCTAATGAGGCCTTCAGTGAAACACTGTGCATCAGCCTCTGCGGGACCTCTAAAGAGGGAAGCTCCTTTCACAGAAAGCGAAGCTGCAGATTAACGTAAAGCCCTCTCAGCAACCTGACTTGCTGTCTTCCTTCATGTTTCTTCCCTTTTGTCCCGTGCATCATTCTGGAATCCTGTCGATACCCCAAACGCTTGTCTGGCAGGTTTGTCAGTTTTGTAATCATTGGTGGGAAGAGAAACTAGCGAAACTTGAGAAAGACCTGCGCTATTCCATCGAGTGTGTCGCAACGTGAAAAGCCAGCTGCCAGTGGCGAATGGCTTGTCTGGCCAGATGAATGCGATGCCGCCCCCCCCCCGGGGCCCACTATAGCCTGAGCATACTTGCAAAACAGCGCTTTTGCACACCTAAGTGTGACATCAGTGCCGGGCCAGACACTGACCACAAACTGATGAGGGAATCTCTGTGACTGCTGTTCATCCACTATGCAAGGACAATGTTGCATGCCTGGACCCACCACAGACCCCAGGCCAAAAAGAACAAAACCAACAATAAACAAGGCAGTTATATGCAATTTCCAGATGTTCTCACTTTGATCCATGTGTCCACAGTGCCCCAAGGACAATACGGGTTCATTTCAATGCCTTCCAGTTTCTTCAAAGCGCCCACTTGATCACAGTGTCGCTACAGCTTTACAGTGAATCAGTGCCGGGATGTTTAGGTCATGCCAGTGATTTATACCCAGTGATTTATACGCACTTGTTCCCGCTTCACCTGGAGCAGGTTGTCTGACAGCTGGCTGGCTTCATTTCCACGACTAACTGAAATTACGCCAGTTTTATTTACTGTGCTAACCCAGCTTCCTGACAATGGTTACAGATTGATAGAGTGAGAAAAGTTCACAGGGCCTTGATCATAGATACAAGCGGAATGGGAGCTGATCATCACAGCACAGTGGAGACTCTGGACTCTGGAGTGTTTCTAATGTTTATTTTGACTAGTTTACCTAATTGGCCACATTATCGCTTGACAAATAATGTAATGAACTGTCTTAGGCAGTCAAAGGAAATGTTTAAAGTTATTTATGTGGGTAATAATTGTATATTTGCTTAGAAAAATTAATTTAGCATTAGAACACACAGACATTAATAATAAAACAAGCATGATTATTAATATCTTTTTCCATGGGGGGGGGGTCCTGCTAGAAATTTAGGGCCCCATTGAAGCAAACTATGTCGGACCCCCAACCCAGAGCAAGCCGATAATGTTCCTGATATTTTGGGCCCCCTTCGAATGGCCCAGACTACTCCTCCCTTACAACCCCCCGCTTGGGGGCACCCCAGCCATCTCATCTATTCCTTAAATTTAACCACTTATTAGTTAAATGGGTTAAATAACTTGATGCTGATCAGCCACATAAGACTTCCACGCACACGGGTGTGTTGGCTGGTTGCCGCATTTTGACAGGCATGATATCATAGATTTACACCAACATATGAAGATCATTTAAGCATCATTTTCTTTGACTGCCTAAGACTTTTGTGCTGCACTGTTTGTGTATGAATTTTTTAGGATTGAATGTGTAACTAGAATGGATTTTCAAAGCATTCCGGCATTCCCACTAATTAACATATGTTAACGTCTTCTGAGGAATATTCTGTCATTCATAACCTTTAAGGGATCCGTCTCCGTGGCGTCGGTCTGGGCCTGAAACTACATAAATATACCTGCACTACCCTGATGAAACGCAGTGCGTCTTTTAGGTGTTTCACCTTCTTGCTTGTTGGTGGTCCTGCGCTGCTTGGTAATTGTGGTCAGCTGCAAGGAAAAAGAGAAGCTTTGCTGGAACAAAGCTGAGTAACGACGCATCGCGATCCTCAGTTCCAGTTCAGCGCGCAGCCAGAGAAGGTCACCACTTCACTTTGCATGCTGTCCCTGATTCTCCTGCCAGGATGTTCTACGTCGTCTTAATCATGTGTCTGCTGCACTGTGCAGTCCAAGGTAAGGTGGCAGTTCGCTCTACAATCCATTTGCTTCTTCATCACGACCACCATGCCAATCGCAATGGAGACACATTTAAGCAATTTCCCTGCAGGATCAATAAAGTGTTTTCTGATTCTGATTCTGATTCTGATGTAGCTACATTGTTTAAATTGGTCTTGAGTAAATAGGAAATTGACGGTGCTGAATTAAAATGACGTGACATAAGATTTACAAAACCAACTTGGATTTGCAAATTCTTTAAATCAAATAAATCATTCTTATGAAGCTCTTCTACTCTAGCTGTGCAATCTTGCCTTTCATTCTATCTTTATCATCCTCTTTGAAATGTCCCTGTACTGAGGCATTCCTTACAATCACAGAGAGAGCAGAGAGAAGCCTCGTGTCGGCGTAAATCAGAGTGGGTGCAGTGGTCTCACTGTAATTTATATCTTTGTGGCTATAATTTTGAAAAAATGTATGGGTGTACTTCTACCTGTCATTGGCAGCGGTAAATTAAACTCTCCGTAACCAGAGTGGGGTGGGTTGAGGATTCCTTCACATGATCAGGTCACCAGTTATGCTAGAAAAGATGTGGAACTTGGACACAAAAATAAGTCTTTGACAAGTGCGAGGAAGTTTCCATCTGCCCCCAGAATATCACGAATTCGATTTACTCATGTTCACTTTGTGTAATAAAACTTCAGTGGGTTAGTTTAAGATGAAGATAAATAAGTGAATTAACATTTAAAAATGTAGTTGTCGATCGGTATATTGCATTTCCGTAAATCAGTGTTTCCCAAACCAGTCCTCGGGGCACACTGGACAGATCTATATTTATGTTTTATCCCAGTATCCCAGCACTCCTTTACGGTACATAGAGCTCCTGATTGCTTGAGTCGGCGTTGGGAAACATGTTGCCTTAAATAACGGCTGTAGAATAGTAATTAACAATAAATAATGGTAGCGATTCTGGATGGCAGCTGCATTGTTGTCTTGTTAAGATCGAGCTTTTCCCTTTATGTCCTTGCCGCTATTTTAGTTGCGTTTGTAGCACACAGTATCGATTTAGCGATACGGAGGCGTGTTGGCTGGGGGGCTGTTACTCCGGAGCATCCTTCCTCAGTGAAAGCAGAACTGTAGCAGGAAGTGGGAAACAGACGCTCAGGGCCCCCCTGCTGTCAAGTTTTAGTTAGTTCTGGAAGCTCAATGTGTTTCCTGGAGCCATGGGGGGCTGGGCCCCCCGACTCAATGCTCACTCCACAGGTCTCAGATCAGGTGCTTTCGCTTCCCGTTTTCTCAGCTACGAACACACCGCTGAACTCTGTGCCCTCTGCTTCCGTGCCTTCCGCAATGCCGTTCCCAGCATGCAATGCTTCCACATAAATGGTACGTGAGAAGCACTGGGGTCGATCTTATTATCTAGGGTTCTGAGAAAAGTACCTCGCCGCAGACTGAATCAGAAGAGAAGTTAATTCCAGCAAACAAATCATTTTGCGTATTACCTCATCGCTAGAATTACAAGTAAGTGGACAATTGCCCCTCGTTAATGCTGCTTCTGATAAACACCAAAATATCATTAGAAATCAAAAGATAATATACACTATTTTTCAACACACACTCTCCTTTTCTTGCAGATCCAAAACGCACAGGATTCCTGCAGAAGAAAAACAAAGAGCTTTTAAAACATTACATTTTGTCTTGGATGAAAATGCCAGTGTTCGGCAATGGAGAGTTACATGTTGTAACTGTTAAATCATATTGGCTGAATAATGACTAAGGGATATAAGGAATGGTTGCTTTTCCTTACTTTATAGAGAGTCAGGAGAGTGTGCTGGACCTCTTGCAGAGTAACTGTGTGTTTACACCCTTTACAGCTCAGGATAAAGTTGAGGAAGCAGGCGTGTTGGCAGTAGAGCCGTCATCGGACCTGTCCGACGCCCACGCCGCTAATGCGAAAGATGAGCCGCAGCCTTTGCTGATATCACCTCACACATGCTGCAACATGGACGCGCTGGTGGACAAACTCTCCGAGCTGATTGTAGGGCAGCGGGAGTCCACCAGCGGCCAGGCCGAGGTCATCAAGATCCTGCGCGCCATGAAGGAGCAGGGCGGCCAGCAGCTGATGAACCTCCAGAACCAGGCCCGGCACCAGATCCTCCTGCTGGAGAACCACCAGGCCCTGCTGCAGCAGGTGTCGCGGGTCGCAACCCAGCTGCAGGATATGAGCAAGCGGCCGGCCGCTGAAAGACAAGCCAGGCCCGCTGCATGAGACAGGCTACAGGAAAGCTACAGAACATGTCTTCTGGACGTGCAACCTGTCTTTCCGTATAACGTTAAACGCTGCACAGAGTAATCTTCTGGCATGTTGATTGCTGATGAAAAAAAAGACAAAAAAAAAACAAACAAAAAACAATATTACCTTGGGAATCATGTCGTGATTTTTTCCTGACTGCTTGAATTACATCACCCCTGCCTTAATTAGCTAAAACTATATTTTTGGCCAGCTAACATTCCTTGCATTTCTGATATAATTTCCATATGTTACCTCTATAAAATATAACTGTTGTAACAGTTTTCTGAAAGTAATAATAAAGCAGATGAATATGAAAAATATGGAGTTTTTTTTAACACATCATAAATCCTAAAATAAAATTTGAGCTATCCCAACGATACTTATATATGTCAAATACAAGTATAGCGTCATTAATATTGAAACAGACCTACGTTGCTATTAAACAGTTAGCTTAGGTTACCGCCCACCATATGCATTGCTTATGCGTGGACGGACCCTCAGGGCGGCGACGCCACGCCAAACCTGGCCCCTTTCGACCCGCCTGCTTCCGCACGCTGCTATATGGGGAGATGTTTCCACCCAGAAGATCGGGGTCAAACGGTTCATCTGCTTTTCATCTGATTCTGCAGTTTCGACATAAACATAAAACCTCTTCATTGCAAAACGCCATCCACCATCTCGCTTACGCTGCACATTTTATTTTGCCGAGATGTTCGCTCGTGTTAAATATATCCGTCCTGCGCGTGCTCAATTTGCATAAAACGCTGTCAATCCTGGGAAAACACGGTCTTTACTAATTCAGCTCTTTTAAAACGATGCCGTTGACATTAAATCTTGAATTTCGTTGTAATTCTGGCACCAAAATGTTGCTACTTAAGAGGAACAGTTCATGTAAAACTTTCCTAATAGCCCCTGCTTGTCTCTGTAGATCCAACCCTTCTGTTTGACCCGGGTGATCCAGTGAGGGTGGATAAGACGGAGGAGGACAGCTGTCTCTTGGAGTGTCCTCTGAAGGACCCCAGGGCCACCGATTTCTCGCTTCGCATGCAGAACGGCAGCTCCACCCCTCCAGGCATGAGATACACCACGGACCCCAGGAAAGGAATCACGATCCAGAACCTCCACCCCAGCTACAACGCGGACTATGTCTGCAGCGCGCGGCTCCGTGGGGTCGAGAGCATCTCCAGGATGTTCTCGCTTGAAGTCTTTCCGAGTGAGTGACAGTCCCCCGTTGGTCTGTGTGCCAGAACATGCAACCAAACCCTCACTGCAGATAACGCACCCTATCGAAACATGAAACACTTCTATATTTCTTCTAGAGATACGAGCCCCGCCAAGCGTATCCCTGGAGAAGGATGAGTATGTACGCATCGTTGGAGAAAGTCTGCAAATCATGTGCAACACACACAATCCAGACTCCCTCTATCTTGTGAAATGGGAACACAACTCCAAAACCGTGAGTGCCTCTGGATGGCAGACCCAAACTGAAATGTCTAGCATGAAATGCAAATACTGAAATATCTCCTGACTCCTATGCTTACTGATCTACAGCTTCTAATGTCTCTTAGATGCTCATCTCAGTAATGTTGTGGTATTTTCAGGCAACGGAAAGGTCATACGTGGACTGGGATGATAAGGGACCTAGTGTCAACAGAGTTTTGACCATTCCAACAGTATCCATGTCTGACACAGGGAACTTCACCTGTAGAGCCACCAACAAAGTTGGAACCAACAGATCCACTGCATTCCTTCAGGTTGTAGGTAAGTAGATCTGAATCCGCTCTCAATATTGACTTAGTTCTGATGCTCATTTATCACTGCATCAGACATTACAATACAATAACACAATCAATGCTAATTACAATAACACACACACACACACATACAGGGGCTATTTATAAGGATCATGAGCATGCTGGGAAATGCAAATGGACTCCACTATTCAGAGCCGTCTCACTGGTGCTACAATATTATACCAAGGCATTGTCAAGCTCTCCAATCTGATTGGTCAGAAGGGTACCGATTAATTTTCTATAAACAGCCAGGTGAAATACAGTAGAAATTCAACGCACAATTACCATCTCAGTTAAAGTGATTAATTGTCAACACGCCATAGCACACAACACCGAAATGTGTCCTCTGCATTTAATCCATATGTGACGTTGCAGGGGACAGCTAAATCAGCGCCTGGGGAGCAGTGCTTGGGGGCGGTATCCTGCTCATGGTATCTCAGTGGTACCTTGTTGGACGGGGATTTGAACCAGCAACCTTTCTCTCACAAGTGTGCTTCCCTAACCAATAGGCCACCACTTTCATCCTAACGTAAAATTCCAGAAGTAGACCGCAATTTAAAAATTAACGGAAACTAATAAGAAATGCTTATTATTCGGTGGAAGAAAGTAGGGCTGCTAATGAATTCCTTTTTGGCTTGTAAATGTGAACAAGATGTCTTCAGGTACAAAGGCGAGCGTGGTAAAGTGCTCCGAAAGTGAAAGCTTGTGTCCAACTGCCATTACAGAAAAGCCGTATGTGCAGCTGTCCTCTGCCCTGCGTCCAGAGCTGACTTTGAATGGCACAGCGGTGATCGTGACTGAGGGGGAGGATGTGGAGCTGGGAGTGGCAGTCCACGCATACCCCCCCATAGAAGGGTGCTGCTGGACCACGCCGGGGCCTCACAACATCTCCTGCAGTGGGCGAAGGCTTCACAACCTCAGCACCAGGTAGCCTGCTTAATGGAAACTCATTTATTTATTTACAACCATCCGTCTGCTCATCCACTACAGCAGTGTTTCTTAATCCGGTCCTGGTGGACCATGTTTTTTCACCGGGAGCTGGGAGGGAGCAAAAATGTGGACCAACTGTGGAGGCCTGATCTTCTTCTTTTTTACTTCTAGGAACATTTTTTTAAGGCTTAAAGGGGAAATCTCAGTTTTTCTGTGTGATACCAAAAATAAACTTCCTTAGAAAGGGATATAGGAAATAATTTGCATGTAGTATAAAAAATGAAAAAAAAAATCTTTGCTATTCCCTTCAGCTTGAGACCTAGTATCCCCCCCCCCCCCCCCCCCCCCCCCTCCCTTTTTTTTCCTTGTTGATGTAGATGTGCTGGCCGGGGGGACTGGGGGCGGTCCGGGCGCGTGCCCGTGGCCGC
>JAOYFF010000049.1:2570772-2596610 GCA_025773925.1 Cryptomyrus ogoouensis
ACCAAAAAAAAACTTCCTTAGAAAAGGATATAGGAAAAAATTTTCATGTAGAATAAAAAAAAAAAAAAAAAAACTTTTCTATTTCCCCCAACCTGAGACCCAAAATCCCCCCCCCCCCCCCCCACACAGATTCATGTTATCATTGCAGGTATGAAGAAGCTCTGGTGCTGAGGAGAATGACTGCCGGCGAGCAAGGCCAGTACAGCTTCTACGCTACAAACCTTCACGTCACCCAGTCGCTCACCTTCACCATTAAGATCCACCGTAAGTCCTTCCGTTACCCAGGGACTTTGTTAGGGACCCGCACCATTGCCAAGCTTCTTTTCTTTCCCAGCGTGATGATGACACACAGGAATGCTGATGTTAAAAGCCAGGGGTGGACAATTCAGGTCCAGAAAGTAAAAACCTAGACCAAGATTTTATTCCAACCAACCAGTTGAGTACTCTGTGACTGTGATTCTTTATACTCAACTGAAGTAAATTCTGCTCCCCTTCATAGAAGGACATCTTTAGAATGAAGTCAACAACATTAGCTGCAGTGTCGGCCATATTGGTTCAAAGTCTCTAGCTAAGCTAGAACACAGACACAGCTTAGCTTGTAAGCTAACTAGCAAACCAGACTCAAAGCTGAAGAGTTATTTATAGGCTACACGTTCATATGCAAGTATACAGTGCACTATGATAATCAGCACTGTGGTTCAATTAGTAAAATAGGCTACACATTTAATTGCAAATAAAATGAATTTACATGGTCGCTCGTGTGGTATGCCTGCCTATAGCCACCGCTGCACCTCTCACTGTACCTCCAATGGTTTGTTCTTGGCAGAAAAGCCCGTTACTCGTCTGAGAAGGTACAACAGCACCCTGACCTGTGTTTCCTCTGGATACCCAGCACCCGAACTGGTCTGGTACCAGTGCTCAGGCGTCAGAAATTTGTACGTATCTGGGATCTGTGCGCTACTAATCATATCGAAACAATAAAGTTTTTTATGCATGTCGGTCCTTGCCGTAAACTTCCCTTGGATCTACAGGAGCTGTGAGAGTGACAGGGAGCCCCTGGACCCCCCCCCCAGGCAGACGACGACGGCACAGAGAAAGGACTATGGGCCAGTGGAAGTGAGGAGCGTACTCAGATTGAGTGGGCCCCCCCAGGAGAGAACCTTTGAGTGTGTGGCCTCTAACGTGGTTGGAGAGAGCAGTGACATGTTCACCCTGAACGACCCTCCTCCAACCACTCATCACGGTTAGTTTCCATGTGAAACATGAAATTAATTCATGACACCTCATGCAACCTGGCAGCATGTATAGAGTTATACCTTCTGGCTGTAAATGTGATAATTTCATAATATTACACCAGATATCACTATAAATCCTAACAGTCTCCCAAAAATAATCACCAAAACAGGTCGCCGTCCTTTGCTATTGCCACCTGCCCCCCCCACCTTAATGATATCCTGGTAATACCATTGCTCCCTATGTATACCCTCACATGAAAATGTTGGGCTTGGCTGTCAGATCAGTTCCGGCGCCGACACTGAACTAAAATGTTCAGAAATGTGCTAGTAATCTAAAATTTTAATTAGCATGTGTGTTTTGTTTTTAATCTCATGTCTTCCCGTAAAGCCTGGTTTAAGATGTTCATACCCATCCTGTCTGGAGCTGTTGGGTTGGCCGGTTTCTTCCTGCTGCTGCTGATCATCTTGTTCTATAAGTACAAACAGGTATGACAGACCTTGTACCATTTCATTTACATCTTCCATTTGCGATTTGCTACTGTTGCATTTGTGCAACTAAGAAATTCAGAATCCAGCACGTCCAGGCTCGAAGTGGCATTCCTGTTCTGATCTCCAGAAACCCAGATATGAAATCCGGTGGAAGATCGTCGAGGCCTGCGATAGCACGAGCTTCATCGATCCTGCCCAGCTTCCATATAATGACCATCTGGAATTTCCCCGGGAGAAGCTGGAGCTTGGTAGGGTTCCTTCCGCTGAGAGCGTCACAACACTTTCACAAATAATTCTTAGGAACATCGAAAGTGTGATGCTAGGAATGTCTGTCCTACCCGTGAAACTACTTTCAAAATATGAGATAAGGTGAAATAGCAAAACAGTAACTTCAAGGGGCACAAGTATCTTAGTAACTCAGTTACTACTCAGATACAAATCATGAGCAAATATAGCACCTGCATGAAATACATGAACTGTCATGATTTATTAATGATGAACAGACATGGGATCAGTATGTAACTAACACTTAATTAATGGTTAATTAATACATTAAGTAAGAGTGTACTACTACATTATTTGTGCACCCTCAAAGTGTTACTAGCAGAACAACACAGCAAATTATAGAGGACATATGAAGATGATCGGCCTGGTCTGCGTTCGTTCCAGGGAAAATCCTGGGTGCAGGAGCATTCGGGAAGGTGGTGGAGGCGACCGCTTACGGCCTGGAGAAGGAGGACGACGTCGTGCAGGTCGCAGTAAAGATGCTGAAGCGTGAGTCTCTGCCACACGTAGAGGCGCCGTGTTTAGGCTGGAAGGTGTTTGTGAACAGAACGAACGGCGCGGCATAATTCTGCCGAGGCCGTGAAAAACCAGGACGTGTCCCTTGCAGCGAGCGCTCGCTCTGATGAGAAGGAAGCGCTGATGTCGGAGTTGAAGATCTTAAGCCATCTGGGAAGGCACGAGAACATCGTCAACCTTCTGGGAGCCTGCACTCATGGAGGTAGACCAAACAGAAAGCCTTCCTTCAGTGAAAATGCTCACATCTGTACATTTTATGAGATTTACATTAAAAGTGCCTATTAAACAGCTCAGTACAAGAAATGTACAATTCATTTGAAAATCAGATACAGAGCCCCCCAAACACAAATACTAGCAAGTAAATTAAAAGCCATCCCCCCCCCCCCAACTCTACTTGTTTGTTTGCAATTAGGCCCGATACTGGTGATCACTGAGTACTGTTGCCACGGAGACCTTCAGAACTTCCTACGAAACAAGATGGACACCTTTCTGAATTTCGTCCTGAGCTTGCAAGAGAATGTACGGGACTACAAGAACGTGCACCCTAAGAGGATGTCGAGCAAGAGGTGAAGAGAACATCGCACAGCCTACAGTACTCAGTCTGATGGGCTTCATTGTAACTGGAGTGGTGTTGGAGGTGTAGAGAACATGGGCTCCATTGTAACTGGTGTGGTGTTGGCAGAGAGGAGACAGAGTAATGTTATGCTTCATTATACCTTTAAACTACCTTGGAAATGTTAAATGTAAATCATAGACAGTCATAGCTGAGGGCCTCACACCTCGGGGACCTTCTGGAATAGGCTTCGGAACCCCCCCCCCCCAACCCAGGATAGGACAGGAGGGTACAGATGGATGGATGGATGGATGGATGGATGTCACACCTGTCATACAGCAGACTTAATATATCTTATGTGAACATCTGCAGTGAGTCACCCAAGTGACGTTTAATCAAAAAGACACCTTTTCCCTCTCATATCTCATCAGTGACAGCGGAGTCTGCTCCTTACATTCTGGTTATAATCAGAGGCCGACATTGATGTCAACAGGATCTTCTCAAGGTAAAGGAGCTTCTTGATTCCTTAAAAACGCAGTAGTGCTCAGCAGGACCTTCCCATGGTGCTTTGCCCGCAGTCTCACACCCCTGC
The DNA here is from genome assembly GCA_025773925.1 of Cryptomyrus ogoouensis. Lineage (NCBI taxonomy): Eukaryota > Metazoa > Chordata > Actinopteri > Osteoglossiformes > Mormyridae > Cryptomyrus > Cryptomyrus ogoouensis. Next base: position 2,574,443 of record JAOYFF010000049.1, read on the forward strand.
GGCCCTTCCAGGTTCCTCGTGTGACGACGACGATATGGACAGCTGGCCGCTGGACATGGACGACCTGCTGAAGTTCTCCTACCATGTTGCCCAGGGACTGGAATTCCTAGCTTCGAAAAATGTACGAAAGTCGCCCGCGCCTCACCCGTGCATTCTGCTTCTCCCCGATGTTATTTATGCAGACGATGTAACAGTGACTCCATGCATTGTGAGCTCTGCCGGTCACTCTGTAGACTAACCAAAATGGTTACTCCCGCCCTCATTTCCCCAGTGCATCCACAGAGACGTGGCCGCGAGGAATGTGCTCCTGACAGACTCCCGGGTGGCTAAGATCTGTGACTTTGGCCTGGCCCGGGACATCATGCATGACTCCAATTATGTAATTAAAGGAAATGTAAGGAAACAGTGCACCATACGCCTATATACGGTCCACCCTTCCACATGGCGGGGGTTAGGGGCGCTGGCCCACCACGATCCGGAAAAGTGAAGCAAAAAGATACAAAAAACATGAGATACAAAGATCATTGCAAGATATTTACTTTATATTTCCATATCACATGAGAGGCTGCCGTAACATGATTGGCGTCCTCCAAGCCAGCACTGCGCGCACCTTTTAAGCATTTATGAGTTACTAAACTTTTTCTGTCGTCTGCTGGCCGTCGTACGTCGTCTGTGGCTTTCCCGAAACTCCCGAAAGCTCCCACAAAATCCCAATTGAATTTCTTGCCAATCACGTGACATCGTCCACCTACTTCGTGTTGCACCTTTCTATGTATGAGACACAGCCTGTTAGTGTTACAATGTTTCTCATATACCTCTCGACACACGAATCGTAGATCGTGAATTGTGTTACAACAGTGTGAAAGTAGCCAGCAATGCTTCAGTTAGCCACATAGCATTACCCTAAGGCACCTTCCCAGTCATTAGGCTTCCTTACACCAGTACTTGCTGGTATGGAATAGTAGGTGCATTCTAAATAACTGCGTTTAATTAATTTAGTTAGAAACACTCTTTCTGACATAATATTCTTATAATACTGAGTGCCACATCACAATAAGGCTACCCATATAAATGGTTCATGAACGGTTTATGATCTGCTTAATTAATTAGGTTGTAACACTTTGTAAATTATTAATAGACAAACAAGTTATAACACTGTTTTCTTTTTATTAATGAGTTACTGCCATTTATAAGTGGCAGAAGGGAGCCTTATTGTAAAGTGGTACCAGATTAATGTTTAATTATGTTTAATGGTCAGTGAAACAGGAGAAATATTTTACTTATTGTTTGATACTCTATGGTAATGCATCGTATCTATTGTGCCTTGTAATATAAATAGCCGCTGTCCCTTTCCACAGGCCCGCCTGCCCGTTAAGTGGATGGCACCAGAGAGCATCTTTGACTGCGTGTACACCGTGCAGAGCGACGTCTGGTCCTACGGGGTCCTGCTCTGGGAGATATTCTCACTGGGTGAGATGGCTAGTCAGACGCAACTAGTTAGCAAGAGAATGGAGTTTAAAATGGTTTTAAATGGTTTCGGTCACCTGCGTCTGCATTATATATAACTCAAAATTATATTACATTTTGAAAACTGAATGAAACAAAACTTGAATGTGAGTAATAATAAAACACAATTAGAATTTAGTGATCACCACAGCACACAACAACGAAATGCGCCCTCTGCATTTAACCCGTATAGTGAACAAAATAAGATTGAAACCAGACTAGGAGCTATCAGTTCCTATGTATTCCTATTTAGGCGTGTATATTTGCAAAAGCTGTTTGCAGTTGTGTCCTTATTCTGTAGACTCCAGTGCAAAATGCAAAAAAAACAGAAATCTCAAAGCAAAACTGAGATTATGCCTAGTGCATTGTTACACCCCAGTATATGATAAATGTGTGATAAACAGCGTAGGGTGTATGTGTGATAAACAGTGTAGGGTGTATGTGTGATAAACAGTGTAGGGTGTATGTGTAATATCTATGTTATATCTATGTTATTTCCTTTGTTCAGGTATGAACCCATATCCGGGAATTCCAGTAGACACCAAATTCTACGAGAAGATCAGAAACGGTTACCAGATGACCCAGCCAGAGTTTGCTCCCCTGGAGATGTAAGCGAGACAGCTTTGTACTATGTGTGGCTAGGATGTAAGGAGCTTTGCTTGCGCAGTGGGGGGTAACACAGCAGGGCATTTCCATGACCCCCCCCCCTTCTGTAGACACTAGAAAGGTGGATAAGGAAGACCTCCAGACAGGTCATGTTCTAAGGTCATACCAAATCGGTCTTTCCCTCAGATACACGATTATAAAAATGTGCTGGAACATGGACCCTGGTAGCCGGCCCACCTTCCATGACATCATCCAGCTGATCGAGGGGCTGCTCTATGAGCAGACACTGCAGGCAAGTACATTTATACACCCACAGAATGAATGGATTCATATGTAGAAAAATTAAAAGTCTGCACTCCATCACAGGAGGCATTAATAGCATACAGACCCGTATCCATCATGAACTTTGATTTAATCTCACCAAGATTTGCTGTTCGTGATGTGAGTCACTTAGAAAAGCTCAGTATATAAAATGGCATAATATGAAGGTCTGAGATGATATTCTGAATCGTTTTGTTAAGAGCAGACTGACATTCCAATTAATCATCTCCCTTCTCAGCCGATGTACCAGAATGACCAGCACGCCGTGCTGGACCAGCAGCCTTTGTCATGTGACTGTCCAGCGGGCTGCGTGGATCCCAGTGACCCGTCATGTCACCATCTACACGAAGATCAGCCTCTCATGACAGCCAACAACTACCAATTCTGCTGAGAGCCCCACCTCGCCGGTGTTCCATAAGGTTATGGTGTCTCTGCTCGTCACTGCGGTCAAGCTGTCCCCACGATTAATACGACATGCCGCACTTTGTAGAAATGTTCAAACCTTGGATTGAAATACGGAAAAAAAAAAACACCAAACACCATCTCTTACACAAGCATGAGGTCGCTGGTCACCTAATTATAACTGTTACATATTCACACTTTTAGATTTTTAGTTTCTAAAAAGACCAAAATGCTCTATTGCACAACGTAAATTTCACTGCCTTTTGTTACGTTAATGTCTTTTCTGATGGAATATGGAAACAATTTACTGCCTATTGTTCAGTGAACTGGAACTGCAGACATTCCATTATAACTCTTTGTACATAGTGTTTTTTCCAGTTGCATTATTGTTATTGACATTGTTGTCATTTCCTGTTTGTTCTTTTTTGTTACAATGATATGAGGTCAAAGGCATGAAGTATGCCCGAAGCATGTGACACGTGAATCATGTGATACATTAATCATGTGACGTGTGAAGCATGTGAAACTTGAGTCATGTGACACAGGAGGGAGGAAGCTATGAGGCTTTATTTGGGAATTAGAGTGGACAGAAAGCAAAAGGTGGCCGTTTCGCGATGCAGGGAAACGCACGAGAAAATAAAATCTAGCGATACGGTTGGGCATCAGGATCTCGTCACCCTACTCAACCCCAAGACTTCAGCACTGTCTTGTGGTACGTAGCCAGAAATTTAGGTTGCATTGTTAATATTCACCCAAGTCCTGCTCTGAGTAGCATGTAGCATGTATGAGATTCTCAATAAAGACAAAACATCAGCATTAAATTTCTATGTGCATGAACTTTCAGTCATAATTGCTTCCGAGTGACAATTCCAGTTACACATCTTGTATATTTATGACTTGAGACTCCAAACACATTTGGATATTTACCCCATTTTAAACACCCCTGCTAACACGTAAATAACGGATGCCAGATATTTGGGTCGGGGTTTATTGTGGTAGCAGCTAATGATAAATGGACATGGATCTCATGATGGGACAATATGCTGTCTGTTACAAAATAATCTTCAATGTCAAACTTTTTCGCAGTTTCTGATTCTTTACCTTATGAGGTGCTCTAACCATGCCCACTTGTCACGTGGTTTTCTATTTTTCCAGAAGATTCTTACCCACCTCATTTTTTGCACATTTGCACAATGTAGCATCAGAATCTCTCTGTCTGTTATCTATCGATCAGTCAATAAAGGACGTGGCTTTGGGTTTCTTTCATCTATCTATCTATCTATCTATCTATCTATCTAGACTCAAAACATGACTTTATTTTTTTGCCTATTCTGTTCTTGTGGCTGCATTGTAAAACTGTAAAACTTTGTTGCTTCTGTAAACTGTAGACTTGAGAGAGTTAAGATGTAACTGTAGACTTGAGAAATAAAGTGACTTCAGAAATGTTGTACTTTAGAGAAGTTTATTGAATTGGGGTTAGCACTGCTTGTTGCAACACCTTGCACTGTAAAATGGCCCTTTGTCCGAATTCAAGCGTCTGGCTAAACATGGCCAGTCTGCTTTCAGGGGATGGTTTTTTGCACCTTACATATGTGTACTTCTCCTTTACAGCTTTCTGGCGAAGCTTTGGGTTCCCCAAAGAGGAATGACACCACCCCAGATATAAAAATTACAGCAGTCTTCTAAACCTGAAGCACCCTGTAGCAGACGAGAAACAAATTTACGTAACGGTCACGTGTCAACAAGTTGTCAGTGAAAATGTATTCAAACAAGGTTACTGTGTGAGGATCCTGGGAGTTTGATTTTTAACTCACATCTTGTTTTCTTTTTTCAATTTTATGCTTTGCAAATTAAATGTTATTTAGAGCCAAATACTGTTATTACTGCAGATCCCTAGTTATAACTCTAGGGGGCAGTATGAAGCACAGTGTAACTGGGCTATAATGCAAACCATAGCAGGTCCTGAAGCTTCTGGAATGGCATTGTTTGCCCTACTTTTATTTTCCTTAGCAAACAGACAGCTGGTGTGTTTCCTTACAGGCAAACAGCACAGCTTTAGCATTCAGGAAAGCGACTCATAGCCCAGCTGTCTGAGTTGACGGGCTCCTGTATCGATGCCTCACTGATCATGAAGCCAGCTGCAAATTTTTTTAATGTTATGTTAAAAGTAAATATACGTGTTTACACTAATTAATATGGCTGGAAGAGTGGCATTGAAGGTACATGGGTGGGTATATTAAACACCTAGAGATGTATAGAAATAAGTGATTATAATAAGGATTATGTATAATTGTAATTGCTGCCAGCATTTTAAGGTCATAGATCTTGCAACCCCTTGTACTGTGTCACAGGAAATAATTCACTTGTACTTTTACAGTAGATGTCTTCTTGGAAGAATTCATATTTTTGAGACAGGTTAGCCGTACGCATTGAGCTTTTGAGAAAACGGCTGTCTCACATTGTCCCATCCGGTCCGGGATCCATTTCGCAATTAAGTTACCCGCTGCAGGTGAGATGACCTTCCATAGCCACACCTACCTCCAGACAGCTTCAGTCTATAATCATCACCTACACCAGCAGTCAATCTATCAAGCCATTTAAGTTACTTAGGTTACTTATCTGCTGGGCCCGTCCTTGTCCTGTTTCAGCCTACCTTGTTGCTAAAGGTACGACATCAATTCTGCTCTATTTCTAGAATGTTTGCTGGATGTTTATTTTTGGAGCGTCTGAATGGTGGAGGTGTGTTACCTAAAAACAAAAGACTGCCAGAGGCCAATGGAATAGCAAATCACATTAAGTGTAGGATTACGAGCAAAATTTAAAGCAGAAATTTTTATGCGGAAGATGGGATTTTGGTTGCTCACCGCAGCAGCTTGAGCGTGAACAAAATCCCACTAATATAACATTAATAAAGAAACTAAATTGACAGTAGCAGCATGGTAAATATCGTCGGAGGTTAGGTCGAGTCTGAATAGGCTGGACGGAGTAACGGCCATCGTGTCCTTGTCATGCACTTGAGCGTCACAAGCCAGTGATGTCATGAGATGTTTTTGTTGAGCCCGAGTCCTCAGGGGGGGCTTGGCAGGCCTCAGCGTTATCTTGGCAGGCCTCAGCGTTATCTTGGCAGGCCTTAGCGTTATCTTGGCAGGCTGATGCTCCTCTTGCCCACAGACCTCATCCCTCTTGCCCTTGCAGGCCCTCATGTCCATCCCGGGCCAGTGCACTGGGAAAACCTCTCGTGACGTTGGGTTTAGCCCAAGGATTTTACTCTCCGCTTCGGCCAGAAAGGGGAAAAAAAATGAACAAATTGTTAAAATGCCGCAGACCTGCACGAGCATCACTGGCAGCATTTTCTGGCGTCGTATGATTATCTTTCTCCTCTTTAAAGTTACAGCCACAAATTAACAGCTGACTGAAAGTCAAGTGAATATAAGAAGCTATAAAAATCTACAAGTTTCAAACAAGTGTTGAGGATCATTCCTGCTTAATTGCCATGTCGGTACTTAATTATAGCTAGCTGAGAGAAACAAGCAGTGAGGTCCCTGCTGAGAGAAACACAGCTCCCTGCATCCGTAAGGGTTAATATTCCTGTGGTTTTGAAATGACAGCTACAAAAGGTGCTTGTCGGTTTGCTTGAAGGCCAGTCGGACCGCAGAGTCGTTTCCTGTGGCTTACAGGAAGACGCTGCCACCTGCCCGGTGTCTCACTTCCTCTATTCTTGTTTGGCCATTAAGGGTGGACTTCCAAATAAAAGAGTGGCTGTTTCGGTGACATTTAGGAGGTGGGGGGGGGTCATAATGAACAGTGATCTTTTCAGGGCTTCAGTGCTTTAGGGAACATCAAGGTGAGATGGTATATTCTCAAGGTGAGATGGTATATTCTCAAGGTGAAATGGTATATTCTCAACGTAAAATGGTATATTCTCAAGGTGAAATCCTATCCTGGCCAACAGCGGGAGACTCAGAACGAGCTTCTACCCTCGGGCTGTCTAAATACTGAACACGGACTGCTAACTGCTAACGTGCCACACCTGCTAAACACAGACTGCTAACCGCTAACGTGCCATACCCGCTAAACATGGATGGACACAGAGGGGCGTGTATACAGAAGCGAGCTGATCACTGTCCTTCTCCCGATTTGAGGCACTTCCCTAAATCTCTGGGTACAGTGTGACTTCTGCTCTGCTGCAGGGCATGTGGCAGCTTGTCCTGGTCGACAGGGGCTTGTCACACGCTAATATGTGTTTCACGCATGTTAAATGTACACCTCTTTCAGCATGTCCTGCTACTGTTTACGCAGACGTCTTTTCTCTTTTAACCGGGCACGTTGTGGGTGAGGGGATGCCCAAATGGTTGAAGGTGCCCCCTTTCTTCATCACCAACAATTGTGCACCCCCCTCCCCCCAATTAAGCATCTCCCCCAGGAGGAGCACCTACGTATCTCCGCAGCCCTGCTTGTATTGGCCCTGCAGCTCTGTGCTCATGCTTCCATCTTCCTATAAGGATTACGTCTCCCGGAACCGACTCTAAGTTCTCTCTGCTCCTCACGTTCGCCAGCCTGCCGTCAGCTTTCTCCTTAGAGCAGAAATTGCACAAATACTGTAAGTAAAACGACCTCTGGGGCTAAACCGCCATGCTGCCGGTTGTTTATGTCACTGACGCACTGCATTTCAATTCCCTTCTAGTGTCTAATCGACTTTGTTTTGATGTTCTCTGGAAGGAGAAGCAATAATCTAATAGCAGAATAGTGTTACCGGGGAGGAATGCCTGGTTACATCAGCATATCCAGGCTTCCAGTGATGTGCGTTTTTATTACAGCTACTGAAAGAAAGATAAGACAAAGTTTATGATCCCGGGGGGGAATTCTTGTAAATTAAAACAATTGGAAGATTCAGAAGCCTGAGCCCCCCCTTCTGGGCTGACGGACACACTATTTCTCCCACATGGACAATCACAGGGACAGTTCCGAAATTTTAGGCGCACCCAGGCAAACACATTAAATTAATACATAATAATAATAATAATAATAATAATAAATAAAAATAATAATAAATAAATCTTTATTTGTATAGCACCTTTCATACAAAGGAATGCAACCCAAAGTGCTTTACATTCATTAAAACAAATCCTACATAATTAATGATTAAAAACACACCCATGCATCTCCACATTTGTTACCCAAGTCCCTTTGTTCTGGCCGGAATCTCATTTTTCTCTCGAAGGCCGTAACGGAATCCTGTCGCCTCTCGATTCTCGATTCTCTTCCCAGGAGATTTACGCTCATGCAGACGGTTTTCCGGCAGATTCACCTCAAACTGGGAAGTGGACCGGAGCGAGAAGAACTCAATAGGAAAACACCGATTTTCCTAAAGAGTGACGTGCAACCTTGCCTTGGGGCAAAAGGAACGGAATGGGGGAAGTGGGAATGTCGTTCCCGGAAGGATTATTAGCCATATTGTCTGAAAAAGTACACACAAGTTAAGAGGGATTTGAGTCGCCTCTGGAGGGGGCGAGGATGAGGCTAGGGGGTTAAAGGTACGTTCTCAGGGAGCCTCTTTCTCCAGCAAGCCCCTGCGTTCATTTCTGTTTCGGCCACATGCTTGCTGGTCTCCAGTTCCATCTTCAGGACCACTTTGATTTGAAGGTCGGTTTTGAAAAGCGGGGGCCCTCTGGGACAACAGGAGCCTGAAGGTTTCATCGCCATGACATGTTTCATGGAGGAAAGTGGCCTTCATTTTGGAGGAAAGCCCCTTTTACGTGTTTTTAAATGAAGCGGATTAAACAAGTGGCCACAGTAGCCCTGAAACGCCCCCCCCTCCCTTTCCTGGTACTTTCACACCCAAAGAAATAGGCCCCTCCCAGTTCTATTCTCCTGCTCGCCTGTGTGTAAGTGTGTATGCGTGTCTCACAGCGGACAGCCGCGTCCAAAAGAAACCCTGAGAGCGGGAAGCGGACCCGACTTGGCAAGATTACCGCCGCAGCCGTCTGCCCGGAATTCCTTCCCTTTTACACTCAAGACGAAACTTTTACATCTCGGCTCCCGTCCGGACTTGCAGAGGAAAGCATTGAGGGAGAGCCAGCGGGAGCGTCGCTGTCTGCAGACGCCCTTCTGAACGGCGCTGATTTCTCGCGGAGCAGAGGCGGGAAGACACAGGGAGTAACATACCATGTCTGCCCCGGCGGGACAGCGAGAGACCAGGACCCTTCAGCGAGAATGCTGAGCTCCGATGCTCGCCTCAGAGGCTTCCCTTATCTGGACGGGAGTTTGGCTCACAAGAGGGGCGTCTCACACTGGGATGAAGGAATTCAGCGCCCTGGGATGAAAGAGTCGAGCAGGCAGCTTTGTTGATCCACCCCCCCTGCCCCCCTCCCGGCATCAGTGCACTATGTGGATGTTATCTTTAGCTTTATGGATTCTTTGTGTTTCGAATTTCACTCATGGGTCCCACACAGACGAGCCGACCTCCGAGGTAAGAAGCAAGAAACATTTCCTCTGGCTTTGTTTGCGTCCGAACGCAGATTTCAGCCTGTCTGTGTTGCCGTCTGTGCTGATTGGTGCACAACCCTACAATGACACTTTTGTCTTCTCCCTGTCATTCATATATAATCTTCTTTCTCCACGCTCAAGTTTGGAATCTCAAGGTTTCCGGTTATGGTCACGCTAATTTTCAGCCCTTACGATCTGATAGCGATACTTCATTGAAAATGTGGGGTGAGCCTTTTCAGTACCCAGACGCCTCACCCTTCAGAGCCCCCCGACGTGTCACATGCTGGTGGTGAGCGTGAGATCCAGTGAACCGTTGCCTAGGCACCGGCTGGCTGAAATTAGCGATCCAACAGGTTGTTCACAAAAGGCAAAAAGGAACTATTAACTCATCCGTGTGATACAATGGAGCTCATCTTAAAGAAAAGCCTAATTATCGCGCCCGACTGAGAGAACAGTTCCTCTGTGGATAATCGATGCGGAGCTTATCAGTTCACAGATTCCACAGCTGTTCACAAGGATTATTTATCCGCTCCGCGCCCCCCCCGAAGCATAACACATACTCAGAGTTACTCTCTCACAGCGATGAGAAGCCAGGCGTCAGGGAGATGACTTCATTCTATCAGAATTATGACCTCATTTCATTTAAGCTGAGCATGACATCCGATTGGCAGCAATGTACAACTGCAGCCACACGTTCTCCACTAATTATTCCTGCATTGGAAACACTTTACTTGATGGGGCACACATACTTAGTAATAACTGAGTTACTACTGAAGTACAAATCATGAACAAGTCATGAACAAATCATGAACAAATCTAGCCGCTACTTGAGAAAAGATGCGGCGCGATTCATCAATGATGAACAAATACCAGATGGGTATTTCCCATGTGTTATTCGTGACTTGTTCCTTCAGTAGTTCCTTCAATAGCTCATAAAGGTTTACAGAATTAATTGATACAGTAACAAATACAGTCGCTACTTGAGATAAAACATGCATCATGATTCATTAATGATGAGTTAATATGTGTTTGTTATAGATGATTAATACATGAGTATTAACATACTATATTATATATAAGTATTTGTGCCCTGTCAAGTAAATTATTACTGATGCATCAAATGAAAACAAAACCCACAACTATAAATTTTAACACGTGGTGACAAGACACCAAGAACAATACTAACTCTCCTCTCATTTTACAAGCTACATAATTGCTCAAATAATTAGATCTGTCTTCATCTTTTGGCTTTTATGAATCATCACCCACATAACTTCCACTGATTTGACACCAGACCGCAGCACCTTCTAACAACACATTACATGGGATTCTGTTCCAGTTGGGCCAGGGCACAGACACAGTTTGTCACTATGGCACCTGATCAGTATCTAGGCAGCTCACCGTCAAGCCCCTGATTAAGACCTTTGACTCCCAATTGCTTCAGGGACTGGTTGACCCTGCTTTTGCAAAAAAATGTGCATCATTAACCTAACCTGCTCTGATGTTCTCCGTTCTCTCGGTCACCCCCCGTCTCTGGGTTCCAGAGGACGGAGGTTCTCTCCTGGCCGTAGCTCTCCCTCTGAGGTTCTCCTCCCTCTCACATGCAGCCGCCGCAGTCGTCCAGCCTGGATGAGCTGCTGGAGATGCTGTACCCGGAGTACAGCCTGGTGCAGGACTGTCTGCGCAGACGGATGCACGGCACCACCTGGCGCAGCCACACCGCCCCCGACGACATGTGGGGGGATCCTCGTGAGATGGCACTCTACAAGTTCGACGGGACCTTCGAGGGTGAGGCACCATCTGCCGGGGGGGGGGGTGTATCTCGATCTCGCGCTTGCGGTCTGTCCTCATAGCTGCCTGTACTTTTCACAAATGAAATAATTAGTAAGCGTGTAACGAAGCATTGTGTTCAGTCCATTCTACCAAAAGGGTTTAATTCCAGCACTATTTGCACTGTACATGCAGACAGGGACGATTCCAAGATTCCAAAGGTGTAAAATGTAGTTTTGATTCACATTTCCTCTTTATTTGCTTACAGCTACACATCTCCTATTTCCTGTTTTCAAAAACAATACCAAGAATGATCATTTTTACATGACACTAATTTCAAGCCAACTTAGATTCTCTGGCAATATGAATATAAGTCTATTGTAGATTAATTCAGCTATCACATTCAATAAATCAAGTTTCACTTAAAGGCTTTAACTTACACAAAAAGTTATTTCTCTTTCAGCTGAAATGTTCCCATTTCAAGAGTATTTTGCCAGTCATTAGTTATAATTTAAAACTGACCTTAATTTCCAGTTTCCAAACATCTCTCAGTTTTCTCTGTCCTCAGACAGTAAATGAAATGCCACTTCATTACAGCAAAGTCTTGCCCTTCTAGTCCTGAAGCATTTCTCTGTAGATTGGAAAATGTACAGTTAATAAAATGTGTTAACACTTAAAAAGTGGAGGAAACGGAAAACAAGCTGCACAATTAGCTCTTGGTGTTTCCTTACGTTTTCCCCCAAACCAAAAAAAAAAATGGCAAAACTGATTTAAACAAATGACATCAACATAGAAACAGGCTGTTTTCAGGACACAAAGGGCCTTGTTACACACAGCAGTTTTGCATCAGCCTGAAGACCTTGACATCCAAACCAACAAACGCAATTTTCCACTGCAACCTTAAGGCGGAATTCTCCGGAATCAACAACGCCGGGCCCAATAATGGACTCCAAGTGGAACAAATAGTGGCCTTTGGGAGTCCATGGCGCAGATAATATGAGTGATAGACACCTTTTCCTGATTTACACTCACTATGTAATTTCCCAGCATTCTTTGTGGTTTGTTGTGGCAAAATCTCCTGATTAATGATACGTTTGAAATTATTTTCATGTTTTCAGTCAGATCTATGTATTAGAGCACCTTTACTGTTCCACACCTCGCATTTTCCGGAATGTTCAGTCTAACCTCCCCTACCCCTTCCAGTCATCATGCAGGAGATCCAGCGCACCATGTGCCGGCCCCGGGAGGTCTGCCTGGACGTGTCCAAGGAGTATCCCGAGAGCACCAGCAACTTCTACCTGCCGAGGTGTGTGTCGGTGCACCGCTGTGGCGGCTGCTGCAACCACGAGGCCCTGTACTGCGGCAACACAAGCCACAGCCTCATCAACAAGACCGTGAGTGATGTCCGAATGCTGCAGTGCATTCTGGGAGAAGGTGCAAATGGGTGACACCATGATGCCGATGGTGTCCCCAGGAAAATGTATATCATTATCATACAACAGTTGATGCTGTTTCTATCTCATTAAAAATGTAATGTTTTTTTTTGTTATTTTAAATTATATTTTAGTCTTAAATTAGATTTACGCACCTAATTCAATTATACACATTATGAAACTTTTGTTTCATTCGAATCAGCTCATTAGCTTACTGTTTACTGTATTTGTCATAAAAGCAGCAGAATATTGTGGGTGTTCTTCCGCTTTTTGACCAGCTGGTGGAGCTGTCCCCTCCGCGGATGGAGCGGTCCGTGATCATGGTGACGTTCGTCAACCACACGGCATGCGAGTGTCAGGGGAAGAGACCACTGCACTCGATAATCCGGAGGGCGGCGGTCAGCCATCAACCTCTGTGAGTGACGCATCCCGCCCCCGGACTGGGAAAATATCCGCCGTCGTGTTGTAGCTGAGCGGGCTAGAGAGCGGCTGCAGTATCCAGGACCAAACTGTAGGGGCAGCAGATTAGCCTCATGCTTCCAAGGTTGTTGGTTTGAACCTCAGCACTCTGTGTGTGCAGTTTGCACGTTCATCCCGTGTTTGTGCAGGTCACTCGATTTCCCTCCAACATGCTGTGGCTCTATACCAGGGCTCTTCAATTCAGGCCCTCGATTCCAAATCCAGGCCTTGTTCTCAGTTCCCCCAGGTAGTTAGTTTAATAATTACTGATTCTGATTGGCCAGGGGCTTCACACCCGGCTCACAGGTGAAGGAAGGCTGGAAAACAGCAACAAAGTATCACTATTCTAAAGATTTGGGTAAATTGGTGTCTGAGATAATGGGTGAGTGTAGTCCCTGCCTCCAGTCTGCCCCAGTAATCCTGTGTTTCGCACTGTTTGTGGACCCCACCCCCACCAGGTGCTCCGAACCTGACGTCCCGTGTGACCCTGGGTGGGAATGGAACGCGGCTGGATGCCAGTGCGCACCTGCGCTGGGTGAGCCGGAGCATGTGCTCCTGAAACGCATTCGTTTTTGTGTCAGCGCGATGGGGGTCTGTTTATAAATGTCGCTTAATATGATGCCCATAGGAGCAGAAATATTCATCATCGATTGCAAAAGGTTGCAACTGTGCACCACTGTGCCACTGTAAACCACTGTGCCTGTGAACAGAAGGTTGTTGGTTCAAATCCTGCACTTATTTCACCATTGAGCCCTTGAGCAAGGCCCTTAACCCTAAATCAGGACTGTCTGAACCTGCTCTCTCCAAAAAGACATGCAGAAGGGATAAAATATATAGAATACAGATGCTCCTCAACTGTTGATGGGGTTACGTTCCAATGGACCCGTTGTAAGTGGAAAACATTGTATGTGGAATATGACTAAATAACTAGTCACTGAATAAGTAAATAATTACTATAACCAAATACCAGTAATCCAAAAATAAATAAAGTTTATTTGGTTAAACACAGAAAAAAAAACACTCTGATACGCTATTAAACACCGTGTGAGATGTTTATGTTCGCGATCGCAACAGAGACTGGAATTGTGGCTGGGCAGATTCTGCCGTCGCTCGGCATCAGTAGAAAGACTGTAATGCTCAGGAATGAATGTGCGTGTCACTTCCTGCCAGCAATGTGCGTGTCACTTCCTGTCAGCAATGTGCGTGTCACTTCCTGCCAGCAGACCCCCTGGACGCAGCCCTGCTGGCACTGTGCGGCCCCAACAAGGTGCTGGACGAGGGCCGCTGCGAGTGCGTCTGCGAGAACGGGCTGACGGAGGCCGGCTGCGGCGCAGGCTGGCGGCTGGACGCAGCCGCCTGCGAGTGCGTCTGCGACGGGCTGCCCGCCCCCGGCACCTGTCCTCCCAGCCAGCGCTGGGAGCCCGAGCTGTGCGGCTGCGTCTGCCGAGCCACCTGCCCGCGCAGCCAGCCCCTCAACCCCGACACCTGCCTGTGTCAGTGCAGGGAGAGCGAGCGCAGCTGCCTGCTGCAGGGCAAGAAGTTCAACCGCGACAACTGCAGGTAGATGACCCCCCCCCCCCCAGCCCCCCCAGATCAAATGACCATGTGTTACATTCAGGTATGGACGGATGAATAGATGGGTGGATGGGTGGACAGACGGATGGACACAGACAAACAGACAGATAGAAAATTATCATGGAGGACCCTCCCCCCCCCCAGCCCTAAATGAACAATGGAAAAAATTCACGTCATGATACTTGATATATTTGACGATATTTGTGATAAAAATCTCACTGCTAATAAAACAAATGAGTTGAAGAAGCAAAAACAAACTTGTTATTAATTACCAATACTGTCTAATGGGTTGATATCATATGCTTTTGCCCAATTGTCACAACACACATTTACACAGTAAAAGAGACTTTAATAGACAAGAACAGCAAATAATAAATGACAATACACGGTAACAGTGCAAAGAATGTCAGGGAAAGTTTGGCGTGGAATTCCGTAGTAACGGCTCGGAGATGAACGGTACTGCACAGTGGGCTGTACGAATATGAAGGTTCTGTGAGTGAATCTGGCCCATTCAGACATAGCAGTAACGACGGCTGAAGGCCGATCAACATGCAGTCTGTGTTTTATGTCTGAAGGCCTGCCTGTAACGCAGTAACGACGGGTGAAGGTCGATCAAAATGCAGTCTGTGTTTTATGTCTGAAGGCCTGCCTGTTACGCAGTAACGACGGGTGAAGGCCGATCAACATGCAGTCTGTGTTTTATGTCTGAAGGCCTGCCTGTAACGCAGTAACGACGGGTGAAGGCCGATCAACATGCAGTCGGTGTTTTATGTCTGAAGGCCTGCCTGTAACGCAGTAACGACGGCTGAAGGCCGATCAACATGCAGTCTGTGTTTTATATCTGAAGGCCTGCCTGTAACGCAGTAACGACGGGTGAAGGCCGATCAACATGCAGTCGGTGTTTTATGTCTGAAGGCCTGCCTGTTACGCAGTAACGACGGGTAAAGGCCGATCAGCATGCAGTCTGTGTTTTATGTCTGAAGGCCTGCCTGTAACGCAGACGCGCTTCTTATCAGGACCGGTTGCATTCTCGCGCGGGTGGAGTGTGGGGCTCCTTCCCTTTCCCTCACAGGCTGTCCTCCCTCCCCCCGCCTCCCACACTCACGCCATCGCTATAGGATGAACTTACCACTGACGGGGCCACCAACATCACCAGGATGTGGGATCACGTCTCGCTGGCATGCGACTTAGCTGCCATCGGCGCTGAGTCGCTCCAAGTCAAGTGTCATTGGTGATGGTGACTGGGAGGGATACTGGGTGCACTAAAGAGGACTGGGCTCACACCTCAGACCACAGACTGCCCCCGGGCGGCAGGTCTGCATTCCACAGGGCCCCAACCCTACCCTCTTTCTTTTTTCTTTCTGCCACAGCTGCTACAGGCTGCCCTGCAGGACCCCGCGCCGGAAGTGCCCCCCAGGCCACTACTACAGCCCCTCTGTGTGCCAGTGCGTTCCCAACTACATGAGGTCAGGGGAGTGGAACTGGGGTGGGCGGCAGGACTGACTGGCCTCGCTGTTGCTGCCCCCCCAGCGCCGTTGGTTGCCCCGGGAGACCGGATGTAAGGTTTTTTTTTTTTCTCAAAGAGCACCGTTCAAACTTTTGTGTGCCTGGTGGGACAGAAGTCGCCCCCCCCCCCCGGGAATCCCGGTATGAGTGTTCATTCCCATGAGTGGGCGACTCCCCAGCTGCGTGCAGTAAAAACGCCACCCTTGGGGTGCAGGCTGCATCCAGACGATACAGGAAGGAACTGGAGGTCATTCTTCCAGCCCCTCGCATCAGACTGAGAGGGGGAGGCATCTCTGTTCTGGGATCAGCGAGGGGAACCTGGCTCCCAGCTGAGAGTAATAATAATAATAATCATCATAATAATCAGAATAAGAATAATAATAATAGCAAATCCTAAGTATGTGTCTATCTGGAGCAGATCTGGGCAAAACCAGTCCACGAAGCTATTTTTACTGGCTTGAGAGATCATTAAAATAAGAAAAAATAAAGTTTTCTGTTCAAATCTATGAAGATGAACAGATTTTTCCCTACGATTTTTTGTTCTTTTAATTAATAATAAATATATAAGCTAAACATGAAAATGCATTGGATCTATTGATTTCTGCATGCATTTCCAAAAAAGGTCAAATCTAACGAGTTTGCTACTGTAGCTTTCGTGGGACGTAAAGAAAACGGCCCCCGCTGATATGGGGAAGCTCAGCACAGAAGATACCTGCTCAGGCCTGCTCTAGACCAATGGCTTCTGAATGTGAAAGTTACGCTGAAGCTTTTACCCTCGCAGAAGATTTTCCACTAAACCTTTTGCATTCATGTTTTTGTACATCTCATCTAACGTACTTGCTTGAGTAAACTGAATGTTGATTTAACTTTAAAGAGTAGATACATATTTATTATTTGTTTTGTAAAGGGATTAACTGCCTTAGACGCATTAATATTATGCGTTGAGCTATGGACAGTATAATTCAGGGCTGTTCAAATCACGGTCCTCCAGGTCCGAGCCCTGCTGATTTTCCATCCTTTCTTTACCTGTGAGCCTGTTGTGAAACCTCTGTGCCCAATCAGAATCCACCTATTTTCTGTAACCGCTTATCCTGTTCATGGTTGTGGGGGGTTCAGAGCCTATCCTGGGGGCTGACAGCACAAGGCAAGGGACAACCCAGAATGGGGCACCAACCCATCGCAGGGCATATTCACATGGCATACATGCATAACTATGGGCAATTTGCTAAGTCCAGTGAACCTCAGCATGGTTTGGGACTGTAGGGGGGAGACTAGAGCACCCAGAGGAAACCCCACGATGACACGGGGAAGGGGGGGGGGGCATGCACACTCAGAGAGGGAGTACCTGGGAGAACTGAAATCAAGGCCTGGATTTGGAATTGAGGTCCAGATTTGAAGAGCCCTGTGGGGTATTTCACAAAGCAGGACTTCTTGCTTAGCCAGATAACTTCTTGGATTTAAGGTAATCTGGGTTAAATTGTCTTTATCTTTGTTCACTTACATTTAGCCCAAACTACCTTAAATCTGACAAGTAATCCGGCTGAGTGAGAAATCCTGCTTTGTGGAATACCCCCTGACATAGTTTGCTAGGTACAAGATATGATACTAAGCGTTATGTTGCTTAATGTCTGTATTATTATGTAACTGGGAAGAAGGCTGTGGGTATGATTTAAGGAGGGACATTGTGCAATTTAAGGAGGTGTCACTGTGTTTCCAGTGCTTTGCTATGTGTCATTTAAAGCTATCAAAGGGCACCACTTATCCAGTGAGGTTTTAGTGCATGTTTGAAAATCAGGAATGAGATGAAAGTATATCTTTACTCCTTTAATTTATATGACATGTATGTTCACTATAGCACCACAATTCCTAGAACAATAAACTCTGAACAGTAAGAGTGGCATTGGAGGTGTTGTGTCTGCGATAAAGCAGATTTATTGATATTCTTATCAGGTGACTATAAAATTAAATATGTTGTCCTATAACGCAATAGTCGCGTTAATGATAAACCTAATCAAGTCGCGTTAAGCAAATTTGTGCTAAAGAAACAACAGGGATTTTTGGAAAAATTAGATAATGAGAGCACAGTCTTATAGATAATAAATATGGCTGTTTAAATGTGGAAGGACAGCAAACCACACACAGACGGTGACCTGGCGCAGTAACTGTGCGTATCAGGTGTGCGCATCTGTGCATCCCATGTATTCCTGCTTGGGGGAACGTTTCCCAAAACCATAGCTGCTAGCTCACATATCTGGAAGTATGCAACTGAACAGTCCCGACTATGCAGGTCACTAATGGAAGCTGTTGGAAACATATCCCAGATCGGTGCAGTCTGATGCTGATTTTTGCGCTCACCTGGGGCATGAAAGAAGCCGGACTTCATGCTTAGCCAGATAACCTGTCTGATTTAAGGTGCCCTGATTCGAATGGGCTTCATTTTCATTCACTTACATTTAGCCCAGAGTACTTTAAGTCCAACAAGTGTTCGTTGAAACCCATTTGTGTGCACCTGTGGTAAAATGAATTGCTGTTTTTCAGGGTGTTTTTTTCCTCCAAGGAAAACACATTTTTTCCTATTTGAAATTTCATCAAATTTAAGTGCTTGTATAACAATGTCTTTTTTGTTCTGCACTAAAAGTCTGCAATTCTTTCCACAATCCCTTCAATCCGGAAAACCTGTCATGGTCCCAAACCGAATTAAGTGCTCTGAATGGCAGAGAGAGAGAGGAGACAGATTGGGCCATTTCAGCCCAAATACGTTGCTTCTTCTTTATATCATGGCTTCACATGTAGCAAGTTTTAACCAATTTGTCAGTCCACCGGCAATGTAAATACAGTGCAGGACCTAAGGGCCTCGTCCACTCATACACGCGTATTTTTTAAAACGGAACTTTTTCTATGCGTTTTGGCCTTTCGTCCACACACAAACGGCGTATTAGGTAACTGAAAATGCAGGTTTTGCAAAACCACATCCAGAGTGACGATTTTCGGATACTCCGTTTTTGAGCATCGACAGGGAAATCCGCGTTTGCGTGGACGTGGAGGGAAAACACCATTTTTAAAAATACCCGTGTACGTGCGTACAAGGCCAAAGTCAGCAGAAGAAAAAAAAAACACATACAAAACAATCGAAGGCCTGTATGACGAAGCCAGATAACATGGATTTAAGGTGCCCCAGTTTAGATGGACTTTGTCTTGTTTTTGTTGACTTACATTTAGTCCAGACTACCTTGGATCTGACAAACAATTTTTAATTCTCAATGGAAAACAATGGAATTTTAAAACTAATCAGTTAATTTAAAAGATGCCTGTGAATGACTTTGATTAAAACCTGAAGGTGTGCGTTTAGGTCTTTTGTCATCCACGTGTAAAAATCACCTTTAGCGTGCAGTTTAGCTTTTTGCTGTCCCTTATGACCGGCCCCAGTTAGAGCTGCGTGAGATCAGGGTGCGAATGTATGGGGCATGCCCAGTAATCACCAGGGCTTTAGATGACGCCCGTAAACATTTTTTCCGGATGCCGGCTTTTCAGTACTATACAGACGTCTACTCACGCCCACAGTTTGGTAAGCAGATTAGCAGGGCACCTAAAAAATTAATGAGATGCATATTGTGATGCCCAGAAGTTAGTAGTCTGTATGAATTTGTTTTCTCCTATAATAAGGTTTAATAAACCTGTCGGACATTAAACTGCAAAAAGTACCGCCGTCTGTTTACCCACAATATCTCCTCTTTTTGAGGATGTTGTGGCTGCTGAGCTGTCCCTTCCTTCGCCGCTACTTCAGTGCTTCTCGCTTCCCTGATTTACCAAAACAGTAGCACGTGGCGCGCTCCGCTAACCGAAATTAATAAACATAATGATACGGCGAATTTATACAGACTACTGTTTCACAAAAAATTTCAGGCGAATGCTTCACCCGTTGTTTAAAGTCCTGGTGATTATTGCGCATGTGCATGTATGAAAGCGATTACATGGCAATGTGATATCCTGCAGCCCTAACTGCAGTACAGCCTTTCAGGAGCATCTAAATCATCAACTGTTATCTTGTCACTCATGGAGTTCATGGTAACTTAGGTGAGGACAGAGGGCACTAAATAGATCACGCCACTTGTGGTGGGTCATCGTTTCCCAGTTTCACAAAAAGCAGATTAAGACCAGTAGGCAAATGGCCATTAAAATTGTCTGTCTTATTGTATGACTCTGTCTCTATAACTGATGCTCCCTCACGATGCAGGTAATGTGCTTCATTTGGGACTCCTTGAGTAACCGCTCGGTCAACACAAAGTCAAACCAGCGGTACCCAAGGATTCTCCAAAGAGACACAGTACTGAAGGAGTCCAGTCTTCGTCTCAGCTCACTGGATAGCGTCCATGTCTCACAGCCATACAGCAAGACAGGGAGCACCAGGACTCTAAAGTCCTGGACCTTTGTCCTCTTGCAAAGATATCAGGATCACCACACACCCCTTTCCAGTGACCTCATGACCCCCCCCCCGCCACATGCTCTCCCAGTCCGTCTGCTGACTTCACAGGAAGAGTCACCAGAGACATGAATGTCGCTGCCAAGGTAAGTGAATCTCTCGGCGAGGTCGACATTCTCACCTCAGACAGATACACTGCTGATGGCTGTGCCCAAGAGGTCAGAGGTCATTAAGGGCCGGGATCGTTGTGTTTCTCCAGGCAGTCACCTTCCCCTTAAAGACAGGGACAACAAGTCCTGTGTTTCAATAAAATTGATGAAAATACCTGTAAACTGATGAAAATCTGAGATTATCATAATGCTTTATGGTTTGATTACATAGATATTAAGTCGGCCAGCTCAAACGCTGTTTATGGAAACACACCCAATTATTAATAATTCTTTTGCCAGGGCGAGTAACAGAGCGAGCAGTCCTACATTATCTGGTTATTAAAAAACCTTTTGGAGCAGCAAACATCACAGATCAGCCTGACAGATGGGCACCACCTTCCCTGAAAAGCAGGAGTTGAGGCTTGTCAGGGGAAGATGATCTTTCTGGGGTTGGGTAGGAGGGTATTTCCTGTTTGGGGGAGGGGGGGCATACCAGCAAGCCGGCAGTTTTGCCTTTTAATTCACCACAATTATTTTTTTACACTGTCTGTCTCACATTGGCACTTCATCAATCAGACATTTGTTTCAACGTGGATTACAATCCTGATTGTCCTTTGTGGTTTTAACAATGACGCCGTTTAAAAACATAAGCTGTGCTGTTTTCATTACAGCCATTAAGATCTGCTGAAAATGCAGAGGACTCGTGTTAGGGATCAAAATATTAAGGGGTGGAATCAGACTTATCGTATCGCACGGCTTCGCTTGTCTTTCAGAGTTTGCTGAGGTTGTTTATGAGCCTCAGTATGTATGTGTTTACAGCAAAGGGGCCGTCATACCACCACTGAAGTACAGCAAACCGGCATGACGGCAGCACATAACCCTCACCGGACCGACAAGCCGCAGGGCATGTTGGCAGTCATGCATTCCTGTGCGGAAACCGACCAGATACTTAACATACATAATGTTCCCTCCCAGGGTGGAGAGTAATTCATACATTGGCTTAATGTCACGGCCCCACAATACTTTGCTCAGTGCTGCACTGAAACAGGAAAGTATAGATGAATACATGTAGTTCACTCTTTACTGTGCGTAGTTATAGTCTACATGGTGACACTGATGGCCTTATGACCTTTGAATGCTTTTCTATTGCACTTCCAGGCCCTTGAATAGTCATATTAGGGTCTTAGTTTGTTAATACTACTATGTGTAGTTGTGTAGTTGCTGTGTACTTCCTGCTCCAACACTACTCACACCTGCACCTGGGCTTTCACTGGAAGCTCAGCCCAGCCAACTCCCTGACAGCAGGGATGTTTGTATTGTGCCATCTGTCTCACATGCCTCATTTGCCAATTATTAAGGGTCCAAAGCATGAAATGCTTATGGAACCTTATTGTTTTTCTTAGGATTATTATTATTATTATTATTTTTTTCCTGCCCTAAAACTGAATGCCCAGCCTAAACCGTAAGTCCTAGGCTGACCAAACTTGGTACTATGATTGCAATTCCTACCCACTACTCAGGTTGTCCGACCCGTC
>JAOYFF010000049.1:2596710-2610466 GCA_025773925.1 Cryptomyrus ogoouensis
GCCGTTATTACTATATTACTTGTCCTACCTATCATACCATTACGATCATCCTAGGCTTTGGACCCTTTCGTAACTGCCTGCAGTTTCTAGTTGTTATTGTAATTATAATAATAATTATTATTATAGTAGTTTAATACTAGTTTTCTCCCATAGTTTAAAGCCACACTGTTATCTCTGAATCAACCAAAGCGCGTCCTTGAGTGACCTCAGATGGACTGGCATCCTGTCCACTGACTTGTTCTCAGTGCCTCCTGGGACTGGTCCCAGGTCCCCAAAGATCCGGTACCGGTTAAGCAGTTGGAAGATCGTCGCATGGACGGATGGATCAGCAGTGGTTAAAAAAAAGAGAAGCGCAGAAGATTCCAGGAAATTCTAATCTCAGTTAGACAGCCGGAGGGCTCCAGATGTAAACAATTTCAGGAGCTGCAAAATGTAAAAAAATAACTTACTAAGATGATATCCCCTGCCTTTCTGAGGGAGAGACTCCGCACAGAACTGGACTCTGGGTCTCCGTAAGCAGAACCACACAGCACTGCTTTCTAAGGCACGTTCTGTTCTGCAGATCTTCTTCTTCTTCGTTGTTAACTGGAAAAGGCTTTCCGTTTATCAAATTATCAAATAAGAAATGAAACTGTCCATCGTTGCTTACGTCGCCCCACCAGAAGTGAAAGTTTCTGGTGTTTCTGCCTTGGCTTGTTGTTCATATTATTCTCTCTTAAAGCTATATGCCGTGACGAGCCCAGTCCGGATCTGGGCCAAATATTGTTCAGAAATCGCCGCAGGTCTGTAAATCGGATCTGGCCCGGTGTCTTTTTGCACGACGGACCAATACTGGTCTGAATCCACTTTCTGGATTTGAAACAGATAAGGGCCACATCTGCGCCAGATTCACACTGAATGAGGAGAGCTGAAGCCACACAAGGCTGTTCATCACGGGCTGACACTCCATGCAGGTGCTGTGGTCGGCGTTGCCAAATCTGGCCCGTGTCTCTAGCAGAGTCAAAAGGTAAATTCAGAGGAGCCTGAAATGGGGGCAGTGAGTGGCTCAGTGGGCTAAGGCTCTGTGCTTGTGATTGGAAGCTTGTGGGTTCAAACCCCTGCCTATCCCGAAAACAGTGCACATTCGCTGCCCCTGCACTGTCTCCCCCAAAGATGTGAGGTGTACAAAAGGGTCCATGCCAAGATTTTTATGTGGTTTTCTCATTTTTTTCCAGACTGACTCCTGACAAGTTCCACTCCAGGATGCTGCCTTAACACATGGGGCTCAGTCGGTTAAGTCTCTGTGCTTGTGAGCCAAAGGTCACTGGTTCAAACCCCAGCCCTGGTGGAATGGTTGTGTGTCTGTAGGCCCTTAGGCAAGGCCTTCAATGATGGGGTGGGGAGCAAGATTGGAAAAGCAAAGAACTATATATGTAAATCATAAGTGTTTATTAATGTGTGTTTTCCAGGATACTGCAGCACAATTTAAACCTTTCATTGACAGTTACAACTTCTTGTAGAAGAACACATCCCTTTACCTTCCCCATCTTGGAGGTCAGACAACCCACAGCATGCACAGAGCTGGGGGTTGAAGGCCTCGCTCAAGCAGGAGCAGCCACTCCAGCAGGACCAGGATTCAAACCAGCAACCTTCAGCTCACAAGCACAGAGACTTAACCCACTGAACCAGGTGGGATCCTGGTAAAAATAGTAAATGGACTGCATTTATATAGTGCTTTTTACTACTCTTACGAGTACCAAAGCGCTTTACAATTTATGCCTCACGTTCACCCATTCACACACCGGTGGCGGTGTGTGAATAAGTGTCAGACCTACATTTAACAAACAAACATGCTTTATTTGCACAAGTACAGATACATTGGATCGCTTCTCATCACTGACCCCAGCTTACTTACACAGTTGTATAAGATATTAATCAGCCCATACCTTCATATAGTTTCTGTGACTATAATGTTTGGCTTCTTATTTCAGGATTGAAACCTATATAAGTAGAAAACTTTATTATTTAGTCTGTCATAAATCACTAGACCTGTGGCCTGTACTACGAAGCGGGGTTACTGGCTTATCGGGGTAACTTGTCGGATTTAAGGTACCACAGTTGAAATGGACTTCATATTCGCTCACTTACATTTTGCCCAGACTACCTTAAATCCCCCTCTGTATCTAAAATAGGGTTGCGACCCATCCGGGATTTTCCGGGACCACCCCGGATTTTGGTCATCTGTCCTGGAAAAAACTAATTTCGTTCCGGGACACGGAACGTCCCAATCAATTTCCCTATCAAACAGACCTAAATAAACCTTTGGAATGGTGTCACTATGTGCAGTGTTATTTGGTCAATGACTGGGTGTCCAGGATTTTAAGGGGATGAGATGACAGCCCTAATCTAAAGACTGGCAAAGCATCGACTCAAGCGCAAACACACTGAAGATAAGGCAACCAAGTGCCGTGTAAGTGAAGTGAGATACAGGCGCCATCTTCAGGTGACTTGGGTGTGATTGCACCTAAGTCCCAGTATATCAGTGGTTCTGAACCCAGTCCGCAGTTTTGCTCTAGTCCTGCTACTTATATGCCAAAGACAGGTAATCATGTGGTTTATAATGAGTCGAATCAGGCGTGTAGGTGTCAAAAACAATCAGAAAACATGGAGACAAACTGCCCCGAAGAATTATTTAAATTGCTTTATTTTTTATAATTTATAAGCTTTTTATCAAATAATTCAAATACATTTATATCTGTTCAGGTAGCCTTGGATGCATGTAGAATCTCCCAGAGTTCCAAATCCTGAAAGCTGGTGGTTGGAAGGGAATTAAATACAAAAATCTACGTTCCCCAAACCTCATGCTATAAACCCAAACCCAGCGACATTACATGCACCACTGACTCCCTCACATCTCCATGCCCTTCTCTGCTTCCTGTCCTTTCACATCTCCATGCCCTTTTCTGCTTCCTGTCCTTCCACATCTCCATGCCCTTCTCTGCTTCCTGTCCTTCCACATCTCCATGCCCTTCTCTGCTTCCTGTCCTTCCACATCTCCATGCCCTTCTCTGCTATCTGTCCTTCCACATCTCCATGCACTTCTCAGCTTCCTGTCCTTCCACATCTACATGCCATTGAAAGGTAAATGGTTTCTGTGGAGACACTGAAATGCATGGGGGCAGGGGGGGGGGAGATCCTGCTGTGATCTACACGGGGGTGGGGGGGGACGACAAAGCGCAGAACCAAATGCTAACCCCCCCCCTTCATGGGGATTTCTACCATAAAAACGCAAACAGAACAACAAAAGACAGATCTGGAGGAATTCCCCTTTAAAGAACGTTAGGTCTGCGAACAGATACACAAAGCAAATGGCATGAATAAAACACCATTGTGCTAAACGGCGCTTTACATATATACAAAAAATAACAATGGAATGAAACAATGTTACATCCTCATTCAGTGTTTCAAAGAAACCCGGGCTTCTCACTGTCACTGCTGGGCACCCGTTACATTAAACGCAGAAACCATCCAACACGCCCTTCAGATTCCGGATGACACCGACTACAATTACGACCGTCTCCTCATCAGATGTTACTGATCCGGCAGAAACTGAGGGTGAGAAAGATTCAGTTACAGTGGGAAAAAAAATAAACAGATACAAAGAAGTGCATTACATACCGTACAAAAAGTGTAGACCGTAAACTGTTAAATGCGTAAGTTACGCTTCCCTTTAACATCCACTTGGAATGAGGAACATTTATTCCAAAGAAGAAACACAAAAACAAAACACTGGACGCAACTTCTGAAGTCACAAGGACCCACCTTGCTCCAAAACTGCAAAAACAAGAGAAAAAACAAAACAAAACAAGCGTCCCATCAGAAATTCCCAGTAAATGCCGTCCCAGTCTACTCTGTGGCAGCATCTCCACCGTGAGTCGAGTCTGGGAACGGATCCGACTTTGCAGTGTTCAGGACATCCGGGCCAAGGCTCCGCGCCTCAGCGATCAGCCGCTTGACTCCCACCATCCACTGGCTGACCTCGCCAGCAAAGTCCACCATCAGGGCTCGATGGATCTCGTCTGCACTGTCCCACTTCTGGCTCCTCATCTCTGGGACAAAGAAGTGGCCAACATGACTTCATGTGAAATAGTTTGCACCGTGTGACACAATTCCAGCATAGAGACAAGGATCGACCATCACCTACAACCTCTTCTGCAGAAGAGAATCAATCATTTAGACCAGAGGTCACCAACCTTTTGGAAACTGAGAGCTACTTCACGGGTACTGAGCCATACGAAGGGCTACCAGGTTGAAGCGCCCTCCTAAATTTATCTAAACTTCATGTATAATAAACATGTTTTAAATGCTTTTTTTTTTAGATATTGGCATTTTCAAATCCATATAAATGCAAATGTGATTAAAGAAGACTAGCAACAGGATAAAATTACATTTTAGACGCTGCTCACTGGTGAATTGTGCTATTTTTAGAACAGGTGAACCCCCCAGCCCCCATTCAAATCACAGAACGTTAAGGTCTGCAGAACCTCCATACCTTGTGCCAGAAGGTTCATCCTTCTTCTAACAGGGAGGGAAAGCTTCCCATCTCTCCAAGCATCTTCAAAAAGCTTCAATCTTCTGGCCACATCATCACACACTTGTTTCTGTTGGAATATAATTAAAGTAAAAAATGTACCACTGCAAATTTTACCACTGTGAAAAGTATTTTATGGATGCTATTTCCAAAAAAAAAACTGCAAGTTTAAGACGATGTTACTTTATACTGTACAGTACGTTGCCCTAGACTGAAATACTGTCAGGCGCCGCATAACGTTATTTTGGTCAACAGTGGACTGCATTTACAATGGTGGTCCCTTTAGATTAGGAAACAACAGAGCTAAAAAATTACCACTGCGCGCAGCGCATTCCTGACTCGTTTGTGGTAATGCTGGTTTGTTGCGCTGCCGGTCATATAAAATACAGCACAGACATGTACAGCACGTAATACTTGATTATGTAGCCTAGGTAAGCTATATCACTTAGGTTTGCGTATACACAGTATGATGTTTGCACTATGACAAAATCAGCTAATAATGTATTTCTCAAATAAATTAATAAATAAATTTTTAAATGTTGGAAACGTTTTGCCAAGAATTCAGTTTACCTTCACCGTACGCCTACAAGACGTCAGGGTGCAGGTTAACACGGTGATGACGTCATCAATGCTGGGATCATTCTCTGATTGGGCAGTGGGTGTGTCCGACTGTCCCTTCATTGGAAGTGACCGTGGGGGTGTCGCCACCCCACAAGGAGGTGGGGCCAGAGGGTTGCTAGGTGGAGTTGAGTGACTTGCTGGGGGAGTCATACCTGGAACAGGACCTGAAAAAATAACACGAATTCCCATGAATACAGTGAATGCAGAACCACCTAAAACGAGGATAGACACTAAATGCTCATGAAATGCTTTGTATTAATAAAGCAAAAAACTTTGTGCGTTTGTTGATTCCCGAATTATGATCCTTTGTATTTGGGTTATAAATGTCATGCTTCAGAAGCACAACAAGCATAATCTCTTGTTATATAAGATACTTAAAGCTACTTCACTATATCCCACTTACTTTGAGAGTCGCTCAGTTGTGGTGGGGGAACTCGTTTATTGAGGAGGTTCCGCTTTGGTCCAGCTTGGGTCTGCAGACCGTAAGAGAACTGGGGAGGGTCGTTCCAGCCCCGGTCCTGGTTCCCTACAAAGATCATTCATGTCCGTTAATATTAGAAGTGTACCTGTCGACATTTCAACGACAGTGGTCAATACAAGAGTGTGGGTTACGATTATCTGTTCCTTTTAACTGATGTTAGCTTAATATTTATTCAATTCTTATGTTTTAGTTGGTACTCATGAGCACTGTATCGGACCTTCCGCCGCACGCACAGTATTCATATGCTTCACCAACTTTTTATCCATATTGTTCAACATTTATACATACGTATTTATCAGTATATAGAGATGCAGTAAAACAGACCACACTACGGTTCCAGGATTACAAATTCCACAACACAAACCTGGTTTAATGTACAGGTCCTCCATAACGTCTCCTGTCCGGTCACAGTCTTAGCATATCCGGGACACGTGTAAAGCCGGCCAAACTGCAGTTCGCTTCTTACACGGATATCCGCCTTCCCTTTGTGGTGTGGAGGAAGAAAGTTGGGAGTGAAGGTTGTTGTTATTGTCGGGAAGACTCGCACACTGCTCCAGATCGAAGCGGCTCCACGCACACTACCGTCGCACTGTGTCACGTCATCATTAGGCGACGCTCTGTAGTTGTCTAAAACGGCACAAAGTTTTCAAAACTCGTTTTCATTTTACTCGATCGCCGGGAAGACATACGTATGGAAATTTAGTTCTTGATTCCTGATAGTTTTTAGGGCAGAGGTGATCAAGAGCACGGCTGTGGTGTCATTTTAGACATTCCTACATATCTGCATCTCAAAGGAATGGCACAGACCACATAATCTCAAGTTTATTTCCTCTTGGCAATATGTTGCCCCTACATTTTAAAAATGACACTTTTATGTATGTGCAACTGGCAAGCTCACATATCTGAATATGTCTTAATATACAATAAACAAACTACCACTACTTGTATTATGCACCTTGTAACTCATGTATCATTTGTTTAAATGCACGTTCTCCTGCAAAATGAAAGTTTGAATAGCCTCCCACTTCTCTTGCCCAAGCATGTGTGAGTATTCAGTGCAGTAAATGGGGTAGAATTATATACGTGTGTTGCATGTTCGTATTTTCTTGTTGTCCATTTTTTTTGACATCTCCAGAAATGCGGGACTGCCATCAATCATACATTATCCTTTTAGTGAGTCATAATTTAGAGAGTCATAATTCATAATTCACGAGATATGTTTTCTCGTGCATATATTCAATTCTCAAACAGAAATTTTCGTGCTAGGGTGGTCAAAACCTACCTTTCAAATCCATGCATGTAACTTCATAAGCTTAGTGCAAGATACACTTTCTGTTGATACGCTCGTCGCTTTTACAATATTCATAAATCTGCTTTATAAAATGTATGCATCAAAAACACTGTTGATCTGTGCAACTATACAGCGGTCTTAAATAGATGTATTTCATTTAAGAGGAAAACTGATACTATGTACTATTGCTTTTTTACCGTTTAAATATGTTCCTTGTGTTTCATCCTAAAACTGCAAGAAAATAAATGCTTTATTACCTAAAAGAAAAAAGTTTTGAAACCAGCAATGTGTGCATAGCTTCGTATAGTATGAATTACCAGTACAAATATAACGTTGTCCCTTTTTTTTGTGACACTTCTGTATTTATGAGAGAACCGTTTCCCAGGATCTTCTTGTGACTAGAGAGGTATGGAATGACAGATGAGAGCACCTTAATTTATCTGTTAGAACTGCACTTTATGCAATGCTGCGTCGGGCAAAAGATGCTAGTTTGATGACGAGCTTGATAAAAGACTAACAACAGATTGACTGGGGAAAAATATGAAATAATTTAATTTTTTGCACTTTCAACATTCTTTTTTTTGTTCTGCAATCTCTCTATAGAGTTACGTTTTAAAACTTCTTGATGAGACACGTGTATAGTTTTAAAACCATGTACAAACAGGTGAAAAAAGCAGGAGGTCTTCATGCGTGACAACAATCACCTCAGATGTCAAAATAAGAGTCCTCCTTGTTGGCCAAGTCACAGTCACGGTACGTTATCGACGGTTGCTAGGGAGCGGGTACGGGGGAGGGTTTGTTTCGGAAGGCCTCGAAGAAGGCCAGCATGCTCTTTCTGACGTTGGTCGTCCCAAACTTTGGGGGTGAGAGTCCGCTGTGGGGGGGTAGGAGGGAGGTGTTGTCTACGGAGCTGGTCCGTTTCACCTTGCTGCCGGACCGCCACGTTTTCGACTTGAGCGGCGGGGTTTGGGCCACCAGACATTTTTGATACTGGACCTGGTAGGAGGGGGGTTGCATGGTGAGCCTGCAGTTATTGCTGCGTTTCTGCACTTATTTTCAGACTTTTAAAGAGATACATTCAGTCCTGCTACAACATGTGATATCACGCCACAAATCTGTTCTAACACGATTGATATATTAGTACCCAAGTCCAATTTGTCCAATTTGAGTTATTTTCGTTCAGAAAGAAAAGTATTCCACGAACTACAACACTACCTGCACACAAAAACAGCTATCCAACTCAACGATAGTGATGTATGATTCGCGAACGAATCGTTCTTTTGAACTGGTTTGTTTCAGTGACTTGGATGAACTGGTTGCCTAATATAAAAGAATTAAACTTTTTGTGCATCCACGCATGGTACAGGTGAAAGTCTTAGATTCTAAAAATCTAAAAAATATTCGACAAGTTATCATATCAAAACACAGCAACCTTTTTAAATTCTCTTACATTTGTTTTTGTAGAGAGGCTGTAGCTACGTTGCCTTCAGCGCTTCCACATACCGTAATCCGTTACATCTGTGCTGTGCGCATTCGTAGCCCGGCCGCACGGCGACTGTGGCTCACTACTCCCGACTAACGATGACGAAACAACGCTTCATGAACCATTTGCCGTATTTTCTGACCCCACGTTTTGGCCATTGCTACTCCCAGCTCTCGACAATCGGCAAGTTAGCGAGTTCAGCAAGTTCAGTTGAAGCGGTTTCCAGGCAATTCTCATGAGACTCATAAGATGAGATGTTTATGACATAATTTATTAATGTAGTATTATTGTTTCTTATAAAAATGCATATAATTACATTATTGGCCACTGGTATCACTGTTTTTATTATTTAATTAATTCCGTCTGGCTTAAGTTACTAAGTTTTACCCGTCACATCCTTCTAACCGTATTTGTCCTGTTGGATATTTTAGTACGAGATTTTAGTGAACGAGAGGTTTTTCAGGAACACATCGGTCGCGTAGCAGGACTGACCATAGTGGTGAATAAGGTACATTATAATACGAATGTCTTGCGTTATTCATGAAGCACTCATTGTGGGTGTTTAGATGCACTATCCAGCAGATCCTCTAGGAGGCCTGCTGGGCACGTGCAGTAGCCGGGGTCTCTGGACCGTGGTCGTCCGCTTTGCGGTCCAGTAGTGAGCATACCATGCAAGCCGCCTGCACCGCCTCCGAGATAAACCCGGCGTCGGGCTCGCACCAGAAGACATGACACTGGAATCGCTGCGTCCCGCCGTCCACGATCACTGCAAAGGTGTGCCTGTCGTGGCCCACGCCCAGGAAGGTCAGGTAGCGCACCTGAGACTCCCAGAGTGGGTCATCTCCGTCCTGAAAGACAGGAGGCCGAATTCACACCCTGACGTGCGGCCGAACGTCTTAGGCAGTCGAACAAAATGTTTAAAGTCATTTATCTGGGTGTATTTGCTCGGGGGAAAGAACTGAATTGAATAATGTACCCAAGTTAAGAACAAGACGAAAACGAACAAGAATTTCTGCTGATATCTTGCTGGATGGTTAGAAGAACATCGCTTCAGTTCCCAAACCTATCCTCAGGGCCACCTCAGCCATTCCATATCTTAAATTCACCTTCAGCTCTATTAATTAATTAACTTAATTAGTTAAATTACTATTGATTATCTAAACAAGGCAGGGCAGTGGTCGAGCCAAGAAATACATGTGTGTATTGGACGATTGCTGCAAATACTGCGGTGACTTTAGGAGATGTTTTGAAATGGCTAAGCTGACTCACTTTGACAGATATAATTTTGTGGTTTTACACCAAGATGAAGATCATTTAAACATAATTTCCTGTGACTGCCTAAGATTTTTGCACAGTAACGTACATGTAGCTGGTCTTAACCCCAAAACCCCCACACAGGATGTCCCCATCACCTCTCCTCTCCAGAGGGACAGCACGGCGTCCGAAACGCGGAGGACCGTGGGCTCCCACTCATCCCTGTCCGTCATGTTCATGACGTTCTCGATTGCCCTGTTCAGCACCTCCATACCTGCAATTGAAGAGCAAAATTCAAGTAAAGTCAGGCTTCCTCATCATACGTTACAGTGCGGGGATCCCAAACTCACTCAGTGTGTTTGTTGTTGTGTGTGAGATGAGACCGCCAGTGACCTAAAGTCAGGCTTCCTCATCATATGTTACAGTGTGGGGATCCCAAACTCAGTCCTTTTGTTATTGTGTTTGAGGTGAGACCGCCAGTGACATAAAGTCAGGCTTCCCAAACTCACTCAGTGTGTTTGTTGTTGTGTGTGAGATGAGACCAGTGTGGGGATCCCAATCTCACTCAGTCCTCATGTAATCCAATGAAGAATTTTCTTTGAATTTCCAAAACTCACTCACGTTTTGCAAATTTGCTCTTCAATTATGGAAATAACACTGATTGCACAAAAGACACACTATAAACACCTAGAAAAAAATATCGAGCCAGAAAATCTTGGGATAATAGATGCAATTAATAAAAAAAATTAAACAGTTCCTGTGAGAGAGTGTTGCATAACCTTACTGCCTTTGGAAACCCTGCTTTTCTCTTGTTATTAAAGCACAACTACGCAGACTGCGGGGTATGACTGCGCAGACTGCAGGATATGACTGCGCAGACTTATTTATCCATGTGATGCTTTAATCTGAAATGAAGCACTGCTGAGAGAGCAGGGTCCACCAGTCCCTGGAACAAGTGGAATGTCTGCTACAGCTGGCAACAGGACAAAGGAAACACAGAATTGTGGGTAATTCACTGTGATGGATGTTATAGTAGATGGAGCTGAGAAGGCTGCTGTTAGTCAGGTTGACAGGGCTGAATTTGGGGGTGGGGTTCCAGGGCTAAAGTCCTAAAATGCTGCTGTAACAACCAGAAAAAAAAATTTGGGCCCCCCAACAACCAAGGCCCATAGGTTACAGCCCAGGTCAGCCTCAGCTGTAGATCTCTGTCAGTGACGCAGCATCCATTTGAATAACAGAGTACAGTATATAGACCGCCATCATTGCTGTTTTCCACAATAAACCAGGCCCTCGGCACTGGGAGCTTTTATATAGAGGGAGAGGCAGAAGACCAGCCGGTCATGTGCTGGAAATGCTTCAACAAAACAGGAAACTCCTACATGGTCAGACAAGATACGAGTGTCTTAAGAAACGTTCACTTAAGAGGTCCTCTTTCAGCCAATGAGATAAGGGTTCAGGGGGCAGCACGACGGCTCAGGGAGGGGCAGGCAGGCCGCACGC
Source organism: Cryptomyrus ogoouensis (assembly GCA_025773925.1). NCBI lineage: Eukaryota > Metazoa > Chordata > Actinopteri > Osteoglossiformes > Mormyridae > Cryptomyrus > Cryptomyrus ogoouensis. The sequence continues at coordinate 2,607,911 of JAOYFF010000049.1, forward strand.
CCCTAGGGCCGCTGCGTTCCGCTTTAGTCCAAAAGAACACGCAGTCAGGGGAACCGGAGTTTCTGAACTGGGCACAGTTTGTGATTATGTGTGAGCCAGTGCCCTGTGATGGACTGGTATCTCATCCAGGGATGTCTGTCTGTCTGTCTCTGTCTGTCTGTCTGTCTGTCATTATCCCTAAACTAACTTATTGCTTACTATAAGAAGCACTCAAGGAACCTCATTCCATTGCCTACCTCTACAGCTGTATGATGAACCGTTGTGCATTTGATGCATAATCTTCGATCGGATTGAATTTGTATGAATAAAAAGGGATGTGTCCCTCAGTTACCCCCCCCCAACCCAGGTATCCATGCTGATGCAGCCCTGGACTCACCCATGGCCTGGGGAACGGGCATTTGACCGATATACTCCACTGGAAACATCTGCTCCCTTTGCCTCACTGCATCCAGGAAGTCGACTGCAAGACAAACCAAAGCTGCTTCTGAGGACTTCCTCCAAAAGAGGGGACTTTGTATAAGATCACCATCAGATTCTTCTGTGTCCGGAATGTGACTCGGAATGAAAACAAAAGAATGAACGGCTACAGATGTATAAATGGCACACTAAATGTACTGAAAAACAGAGATATTTTGCCATTCTGGAAAATATATACCCTCCAGAAGTAAACGGTATCTCATCAGACATTATTTTAAGAATATTCTGTGCCACGGGGCTATAGCATTTCTGTGAGGATGCAGGAAGAAACACGAGGTTCATTATCAAGATCACAAGCCGAAACTATGACCCAAACAGGGGTGGTATGTTGCAGCACCGTGCCAGTACAGCACAGAAAAAAACACGTCCTTGGTCCAAGATCTGCAGTCTAAAACCCAGGCAATTTATTGTGAAGCGCCCTTGGGTAACACGGAAGCAAGGATCCAAATCACAAGACACATGCTGGAGGGTAAATCTAAGAAATCTGGCACATGGGAGAACAGGGTGACTAGGCACCGAATGCTTGGTATGGTGCTGAACGGGAATCCTCACAAAGAAGAAACCACAAACGAGGTCCAAATATACTCAGCGAGGCAGTAGCTCACGCGCCACAGGTGTAGCGGAGCGCGGGCGGACAGGCCGTGAGCGATCAGGCACTGCTTTCTGCATGCTCAGACCTCCACGCACTGCACACTCAACACGGCTAAAAACTGACGCTGTCCAGCATCATTCTGAACATCATTCATTTAAGGAGAACATTAGAAATGGCATCTTAATGAATTCTGTTCTCAAAGCAGACTCCGACAGGATAAGTTACCGTGTCTGGGCAGATCCTCAGGGGAAATGCTCTCCATGGTGACAGAGCGCGGCATGGGCGGCTGCATCTTGGCTTTCTCTGACACGATCTGCAGATGGAAATTCAAGGGGTAGCTTTGCACAACGAATAAAGAAACGATCAGGCCGTTTTTCAGGGCTACATCCCAATATGTCAATAAACAATAACAATGTAACATTTATTTGAAATATATTTGAATGTTTGATGTAGAAAATTTCATTTTGATTGGCAAGCACAAACTGCTAAATTCTTTGTTATTTGCATTCTTTTAATCTTTTCTATGTATTTTGCTTTTTTTATATTTATATTCAGTAAATTATAAGCAGTGATCAAAGTTAAAAAACAGAGATGGCTTTTTGTAAAGAATACTTAGCAAACAGTATTTTTTACAATGAAATCATTGCTGTAGATTGAGACTTGGTACATGAGGCTAATAGAGTGGGCGGAGTTTGTTGGTGGGCGGAGTTTAACCGGCAGCTGTAGAGTCACCTTGGAGCACATGTCGTGCAGGGCCACCGTGATGGCTTTGGCCGGGACGTTGCAGCGAAACACGTGGCACTTTAGCATGCATGTGTCTTTGTCGCTGGCTACGAAGGCAAAGTCCCTGTAGCAGACAGGACACAAGAGCAAGCAGCTGTCAAGATACACTGAGACCAACAGCTCGATACAGTACAAGTGTCTGAATTTCACTGCCTTTGTGGCCTGAGTTATTCCCAGAAAATAGCCAGAGAATAACACCATTGAAAGAGAATAAAATCAGGTACAACTAAGACACATGATTGCTATAGTGATGTAGTCTTGCTAAAATGTATTAAATCAAGGATTTACAGAATTGCTACGTTCATATAAAGCAGACTTTACAATTACCATATATTCTGCCAACCTCCTTGGAATGATTAAATGTTAATACTGTTGTTCATAACAAAAAGAACAGTAATAATAATATTTAAACTGAAATTATAGAAAACAAACTTGGATTAGTTACTAAATACATGTTAAGCGCGTGCATTATTATCTTTCTACTGTAATCTAAAATAAAGTTGTTTAATGCAGGATTTGATGAGCAGTTTATGTCAGTGGAGAATTGATCTGCTTAATTAATACCAGCTCCCCAAAACAAATGTTCTTTATCCTTACACATATCAGGAACACTGCATATATTACATACACTATATGGACAAAAGTATTGGGACACCCGTAGTAATTACAGGAATTGGCCACACCCATTGCTGACATACAGGTGT
>JAOYFF010000049.1:2623816-2636583 GCA_025773925.1 Cryptomyrus ogoouensis
TTCTTCCCTCCCCCCCCCCCCCCGGTTCGCCCGTCTTCCCCCCCGCTGTTCCGGGTGGTTGAGGGAGGCGCGGGGGCCCCCCCCCCCCCCCCCCGCACGCACACGCAAACACACACACACAGAAAAAGAGCTAATCGAAACCAATGTATGAATCGTATGAACGTTTACATACAAGTACTACCCAGTATGCATTATAATTATTGTAATTTACGTAGAAACGCGAGCATCCTATTGCACTAAAGGCGCATAGAACCAATACTCGTTTATTGAACAGTTTGTTTAAATGGGGATTTCATTGTGTTCCCCTCTGCCGGAGGACTGATTGTGAGATTAGCAGAATGGTAGGAGCCATTCAAAAAAGCAGACAGGGCTCAATCAATCAAACCGCGAGGACAAGTGAGGACAAATGCGGTCTGCACAGCCAGGGGCTCCTTGTGTTCCAGCCTACGCAGTGCTGTTACACCGGATCGGATGTCTACTCTCAAGTCTGATACATTCGTGTTTAGGTTTTACCGGTTTTAAAATTCCTAGTCATTCCAAAACATGAACTGCACATGGTGGAAGTGCATTCAATGCTTAAAAGATATTCTTTCAAAATAGATTAATGTTCGAATGCAATATTTGTGTAAAGTGATAGTGTTTTACAAGCCTGGTAATTTATTAAATATAACTGGGAATGTGATTTTCACGTGTGATCTATCTTCTAATATGAGGAAATTTTTGATGAAAACTACATTAATAAAATACAGAAAAATCTTGTGGGAAAATAAAAATAAGACTACTAATAAGATTACTTTCTGATCACACGTTTCAGTTTCTTTGTGAGCCTCTGCTTCTTGTTTTGCAGTAAAGCTTTACAGAATCGGAGATTTCTGCACAGAACCGTCTTCAAACACGAAACCCAAGCATTCAACGGTGTGCTGGAAGTGAACGACAGGGAGAGTACGACGTCCTCTCCACATCTCCCGCCGATCCACCTTAACCAACAGTCACATCCGGATGGTTTTCACATCCCTCTGCCTGTCTGCGGCATTCTTATGCTACCCTGGAGTGTTGCCATGGCAACAGAGAGCCGGTTCGCACGTTTCCTTCCGGGATCATTGGATGGGTCCTTATAAATCAAGGAAACATTACAGTCAGGCATAGAGGATATGTAGCACCCATGTTATAGAATACTCATTACATATTTTCGGTAAATACCAAATATATGGCATGTTTACAGTAAATGCAGAAAAAAAATCATATTTGCTGGGTGTTATGAGGTTAGAGGAACTTAAGAACCACTCAGAGATTAATCCAATAGGAAATGTATTAACATTAAAAACAATTCATCATTTAATACAGGTTTTTGCTAATAAAGTGTACTAGCTAACACAAAGAAATTATTTTGCATAATGTTTTAAAGATTTCTTTGGTGACTGATCTTTAATAGTTTAAAGCATGGATCTAGCTGGATGGAATTACAGAAAGCTTAGGTATCAGTACACCAGACTGTTGTCTGTGGAGTGCTGACTGTTACCAATCTCCTTCGCATCAGATTTTTCCAGTTAGCATCCAGAAAGAAGAGGAAACTCGTTCATGCAGGCCTTCTCTCCCCTGTCAGGCCTGCAGAACCTGCCCTCTGCTCTCAAACAGTCGCTCGCTGCCAGCTTCAGGATCGATGTGTCGCTTCCGACTTTTGCACAGACCAACCAGACTGTACACTGCATTCTCTGTTCTTTTCCAAGCTCATCAGCAAGAACTGAGATTTATTTCCGGTACCCCTAAGAAATAATCACTTGATGGAGGTCTTTGGTAATAAAACATGCCATATATACACTGCTTAAGCGACTGTCATTTTGTTTCTGAACGTGAACTGAAGTGAACTGTCTGTCACATTCACTCATGTACTTCACGAAATGATCTGATTGTTTAGTGATTACATTTTAATCATGTCCTTAACAGATAAATCATTTAAAATGGATTTAGACTCTATATCTGGGTGTTTCTCAAAAAATAAAATAATATTTTCATATTCTTATGCAGTTAATGTAGACATTCTACGCTATTTCAAACTTCCCGAATTCTTTCAGATATCCAGTATCCTCTTTTCTTGCATCTCAGCCCAAAGTTCCAAACTGGCAATAAAACAGTTCATATAAATGTATGAACAGGCCTATATGATTATCTGAAATATTCTTGTAGTATAAACTACAGATATTCTTTAAATTTAAATGCCCTCTTAAAATAGGACTAGCAAAATATTGTGTATATCAATAATCTTACCTAACCGCTTATCGCGTGCAGGATGTACGATGGTAATTGTACATTATTTAATAAGAACAGGAATTTTATATTTCAAAAAGTAAAAAAAAATAATAATCATTTTTAAATAATTCGGTTTAAATTAAAATTTATATACTGTTGTGATTAAAAATAGATTAACCAATGTGACCCTGACACATTGCATTTCATTTTAAGAACAGAAACGAACTGCACGGTAGAGAAGCGGCGCCCTGCGAGGGGAGGATCCGGCTGGTGACGCCGCGGAGCCGGCAGGCAGAGGCCGCTGTGGTGCGCAGCTCTCCCGGCGCAGACCAACGCTCACACCCTGCCTTACGAATAAACATGGCGAATGACAAGGTGAATATCTTCCCAGTATTTATATGTTGAAAGGTCACTCCAGCTATCGGGGGTGACACTGATTGTATTTCCAGTATGCCGGTGCTTTTATACGTTTCTGATCACCCGCAGCAGAGGCTGAACAAACTTTAACTACCGGACTAGAGTGTTTTCGGGCTAATGCGGCTTATAATGCGGTAAGACAGCAAAAGAGGACGATACAACCGGAAGCAAAATACGAGTTATGCAGATGTTTCAGTTTGATCCATTTGCGCGTTGAATAAGCGGCATGTTCGTATTTATTTTCTCGCGGATTGATTGAAAGGCTTCATACAGTCAGTAAGCAGTATTATATGAATGGACGGGAAAGAGACGTTTTGTATGACCTGCTGCTTTGTCGCTTGATTTCGTTCCCCAAATTCGGTTCCTACGAACCAAACAGCATATAGGTTCTGCGAACCGAATCGGCATGCATATGGATCCCCTTAAAAGTCGCTCGACTTCTGCTGCTTTCTTAGTGAAACTTCCACACCGGTGCACCAGTAAATGACTTCGTTTGCAAACGCTTCATTTGTTCATCCGGGTGACAGTAACTCGGGAGTTTAACTGCACAAGATGAGTTAATCTATTCTCGGCACTTTTGCCTCTGCTACTAGGATCCTCTGAAGCAGCTGAAAGATCTTGCGTCTCTGAAAGACCAGCTGGAAGGCATCCAGAAGAAGGTGGAGAACGAGGTGCAGGCAGGAATCCCCCAGGTCAGTTACCTGCTATGATATCTAGCCTCCTGATGGGTTGGCACCCCATCCTGGGTTATTGCCTGTAACCTCTGGGATAGGCTCCTGAAGCCTGGTGACCCCGAACAGGGTAGGCGTTTCAGGAGATGGATGGATGGATGGATAGCCTATCATATTTCATTGTTATTGTTATTATTCTTTTTCTTATTGTGTTCTAGTAGTTTTTTTTTAAAGTAACTCACCGATTTACTCATTTAAAATCATTAAAGGTTTTTGTTTGAGGCTACAACATTATGACGGTACAACAACCATGTTCTTAACCACCATGCCCCCTGCTGGATTATGTGTGGCGTGACAGGGTGGCAGTCTGCTGGAGTCGCCGTTCCTCAAGGGCTTCGTGGCGGGCTACATCGTGTCCAGGCTCCGGTCCTCCGCCATCCTGGGCGTCGTCCTGGGCACCTGCACTGGGATGTACGTTGCGCAAAACTTCGACGTGCCCAACATCGAGAGAACCCTGAAAGAGTACTTCCAGTCCCTCAAGAAAGGACCAAAATGATGTTTTCTCTGTTGGGGGAAAAAAAGGAAAATGAGAAAGGCAGACAAACACGTCTTTGTGCCTGTCTGTCCTGATGCTGGAGAAAATCCGTCAACTGGAATAAACTCCCCCTCCCCCCCCCCCGACCCCATACACTATGAAAATGTAAAAATATTTAATACAGGAATGATTTTCACTTAAAACAAAGGACATGGTCCACGCAAAGTGGCAAACCAGACTGGCTTTATTTTGTGTTTCTGAATGTGGCGTGGCGTTTCACTTCCGGATATATCTACGTCCATATTATATATCTACGTTCATATTATATATCTACGTCCATATTATATATCTACGGCCATATTATATATCTACGGCCATATTACGTTTCGCTGGAATTAGGTTTTCATTGTCATTGTGGTGTGCAGCTGCTGATTGAGTGTTTGTTTACGGACATTTTCTGTTTAATGACAACCAAAACGTGCTCGTTAAGCCATTGGGACAATCAGGCCTGCTTGGTGCATCGAGAGCGGATGGGGTGTGGTTGGGGGGGGGGGGTCTTACTGCATTTCCCGTATGTCTTTTTGAGAGCTGATATATAGGGCCTAGGTTTTGGTTCCATCGGCATGGGAACAGCAGATCGCTGTAAATGGTGATCAGTGCGGGAATCAATCTCATTTCTATCCCCCCCCCAATACACTCCTCAGATTATTAATCATTTGCCCCTTCGTACTCCCTGGAATTATGGCCTGATGCTCCTCTGGTCAATAAGATGCCGGCGGCAGTCTGGTCCTCGCAGATACAATATTAGAGATAAGCACTTAGCGTAATGGATAAAGATGTACGAAAGCCAGGTCTCTGTCACTGCCGGACTTGATGCCCGTAGCAGATTACGCCTGTGGGGCCTCCAGCCTGGAATGGCCGTGGGAGGGGCCCAACAGGGATCTTCCGGCTGTTTCCGAGCAGCGCCAAAGGCATGGCCCGCGTCCCTGTCACGTTATACCTTTGGCTGCCTGCTTTCGTCCGTCACGTTTCCGTCTGCACGCCATTCGCTGTTTGCTCTTCGTTTTTGTATCGTAAGCCTAAATATAAAGTTGAACAGCATTATCTAAATTTTGGTCATATGCATTTTTTTCTTTTTTAATGTAATGCTGCAGTTTCTCGTCACTGTCCAAAAACACACTAAGCTGAATTGGAGCGGCCAGATTGCCTGTAAGTGTGAGTGGTGTGTGAGTGCAGCCCACTGTGGGTTGGCGCCCCATCCTGGGTTATTCCCTGCTCATAGGCTCTGGTCCCCCTGTGAGCCAGGTGTGAAACCTCTGACCAATCAGAATCAGTAATTATTAAACCAACTACCTGGGAGAACTGAAAACAAGGCCTGGATTTGCAATCGAGAGCCTGAATTGAATAGCCCTGCTGTAGAAGGATGGGTAGAGGATAAAGTCCACAATTAGTAAATACAGTCGAGCGAAATACGTGGCTTCTGGACAGGTCCATATTTGTCAGGGAAGATTTGCACGATGTACCATCATATTTTTGGAGTCATTTGTAAGAAACGGTGGCATTAATTCCCATTTAGACGCATTGTGGTTTCCAGGTTCATATCGCAGTTTGCCTGTTATAACATCTTTCACAGGTGGATGCGTAACAAATACCTTAATTCTTCGCTGGAAAGATTTCTTCATGCCCTTAATCCATAGCTACGCCTGTCAATCAAAGGAGAGGGGCAGTGCCAGCTGGCACTGGTGATTTCCAGTGATGTCGTCAAGTTACCGGCATACACGATGGCTGACAGTAACGGGTGATTCCATTCGGTCGTGGTTTACCGCAGCAGGAACGTGGCCCTCTGAGAATAACAGAGTGAATGTTCAACTACAGTGTAACCAAAACACAAAGCACTTGTGTAGCGAATCTCCTCAGGGAAACTGAGGATTCTGTACAAACACAGCTTGCGTTGGTCTTGTTAACCTGAACCATAATATAACAGTGTACACACACCATCATAATGACATTTACGTTCCTGCAGTGTGTTCTCACCCAACCTTTTCCCCCACTTACTCTCCTGTTTATTCATTAGCATTAAATCTTTACATTTATTTATTTTACATATGTTTTTGTCCAACGCGGCGCACATTTCAGAGAGCAGGGTCGGCCAGCCCCTGCAGGTTACAGGCCTTGATCGAGGGCCTAGTGGTGAAATCAGTCTGGCAGCAATGGGATGCGAACCAGCAACTTTCCTACCAGAGGCATGGATTCTTAACCCACAGAGCTACAGACCGCTCTGGTTTTGAGTGACCTTCCAGTTAGGGTCTGTGATTCCTGCCCTTCCAGCTCCTGCCTTCAAGCTGTATATCAGATCTGAGATCTTTAGATGATTCCCGGTACTTTCCTGGCACGGGGTTGGGTGCCAGCCGCACCACAAGCTTTTAGCGTTAATGGAAGGAGTTCTGGGCAGTGATTACATTTTAACTACCTGCTCAGTCAGTACTGGGTTTGAACATGTTATAGATTTTCAACTCTTCCTCTCCACAGAAGCCGTGCTACATGGCTATTGCAGTGAAACGTTGAAGGTCAAAAACCATGGAATAATATTATTTGAAACAAAAGCCCTGGAGTTGAACGGCACTCATGTTTATGACCGAGGCTCCGTGTGTGTGGGAGGGGAATATAAAATACGTTTGGCTTGGTGCTGGTAGCATTGTAGCCTCACACCTTTGAGGCCGGGGGCTGTGATCCCTGCCCCCAGCCCTGAGAGTGTGCAGTCGCCATGTTCAGGGACATGTTCGGGTGGATCGGTGTCTCTCAGCTCTCTGCGTCCCATCTGGAGTTTCAGTTTCCAGGCTCTTGGTGACTCTACACGCAGTGCATGTGGTTTATGAGAGAACATTATGTTCTTAATCTCTTCCTTTTTTTCATACATACTAATGTTTGTATGAAACCAGTGCAACCAGTGTGGCCACACCAGGCCTCTCCCTTTAGGTAGCCCCACCCCCTATGAGGCCCCACTCTCTTGGGGGAACCTTGCCTAGATAATAATAGACTAAATAATGTTTTTAAATAGTTCTTTTATTATTATTGATTGTACGTAGCCACATTTAATCTGAATATGAAATCTTTGTGAAATATACTCTGGAAATACACTTAAGCTGAATCCTATTTTGGACACCATCACTAGGCTAACTTAACCTATGTGGCCATGCCAATTCTTGTCGCTGGCTAGCTAGCTAATTGTTTACCACTTGAGAACATGCCTGTCTCAGGAGAGATTGTGTACTCTTGCAATGCTGACTGTTGAGAAGCATGTCGCTTCAGCCCTGGATTGCGGCGACTTAACCAGAGAATCTGCTGCCTGAAAGTCCAGAAAGGTCACGCTGTAGACGGTGAGCGATCAGTGAGTTATTATCCTTCATTATAATTGCATCTGTACTACCACGACCAAGCAGTAGCAGGTGCTGTGATTTCCATTACCTGGCTTATGTTGGCCTCAGTTGGGCCCTCAAATAAGTTGACTTGACATACCATATTTAAAGATTCAAAGAAATACTGGATTGGACGCAACATTTTGCAAAAGGAAAATGACAGTCGAGAAGATTTACTCTGTTAGAAAAAGCGTAGAAGTTTATTTAATTGTTGGGCTTTTCACACTTACAGTTTCTCATATCATTGATAATTGACATTATCACAGAATTACGGCCTTAGAAAGTGCATAAAATAGTTCTTATCATTATAAAAACAGAACAAAAAAATACCGATAAATTTTTGGATGGAATGTCTAATTAAAAACTCGCTCAGCCTCAGCCAATTGAGAGTCACATGCAAAAAATGACCCACACTGCCTATATCTACTTCAGATCAAGTCAGCGATGCCGTACCAGAAAAAAAGTTTCCAAAAAAGTTCCGGTCAGATTTTAATTACAAAATCTACCAAGTAGAAGTTAGTACTCTTGCAAGAACTCGAAAATGTCTTCCACCAGAAAGGTCAAAGATGTTTAAAGCGCTGATCTCAGTCAATTAATTTTTGCTTCAGGATAAAGATTTCTTAGCTGCAGATGATAACAGTGGGTTTGCCTCTTTCTGTCATAGCACGGCAATTTTTACTGATCTAGAAAAAAAAGGTAGACTGTAATAAATACTCACGCTCTTGAGCTAAAATAATTTGTACTGCATTTAATTTAAAACTGGCGACTAGAATAATCACCAGACAGTTCTTCTGTGCTGGATGTGTCCCTTACGTCGCGTGGGCCTGAAAAAGGAAGCAAGAGAGAAAAGATTACAGCCATGTCAGCAAGAGAAAGAACAGACGGTCGTTTGATACAGTGATATGTTACCTGTACCATATAATATTTGCCGGTTATATGCAGAAATTTCTACAGAAGTGGGTGGTTTGGGAGGTTTGGAGGTTCCGTTTACCTTGCACTTCTCCACACTGTGCTCTCCCCGTTGTCTTAGAGTTGGGAATTTCATTCCCATTGCTGTCCACGCACCAGCAGATGTCCAGCCAGCACTGCATGGGGCGATAATTGCCCTCTTCATCGCAAACAGGCTGGAAACCCGGCAGGTTGGAGGAGCTGTTCTTACACTTGAATCCTTCGAAGAAGAGATAGTAACATCAGACAGACACCTAGCGCTATATCAGTGAGTATGTTTGTGTGTGTGCGTGTGTGTGTGTGTTTGTATGTGTGTGTATGTGTGCGCAAAGCCGCTGAAATACCTCTCATGGGATTGGGGGAAGGGCCCTGAAATGCAAATGAGATATTGTGTGAATTTAGATCAAGTTAGAAGCAAGAAAGCCTTGTCACAGTATATTTTTTCTCTCTGAAATACTGCCACCTAGTGGTCAGGTACTGATTGCAGTTATTTTCTCTGAAATACTGCCACCTAGTGGTCAGGCGCAGTTACTAGTAGAGAAAAGGTGAGCGACTAACTTTGTCGCTGTCCGGCTTCACGTCATCGTACACCATCCCGGGCATGCTGTGAATGGGAACATTGATCATCTTGGTTCCAGAAGATCCTGAAACAGAAAATAAAATTTAGAAGACTCAGAGTAAAATGTAAGTTCTTCTTAATCGCTCAAGACATTAAGCTGGAAACAGAACCTCATGTTGAGAATTGAGAAAGGCATCACCTCCAGTCTGGTGAAGCAGCTGCTTCCTCAGGGCGTCGTTGCTCTGCTCGATGTCGCCCAGCTTGCTCTTCTGGCTCAGGACGAAGTAAGCGGTGAGAGCCTGGCCGGCGATGAGCAGGCAGGCCAGCACGGTGAAGCCCGCCACCTTGAACGCCTTCCGGTTGGAGTCTCTGTTGGGGCACAGCGGTGACAGTGACAGTGACACTCGGTTATAAGGATGTGTGGTTAAGCTTTTTAAAACCAAAACTTGCATTATGTTGTGAAAACATTTTAAATACAATTAAATAAGAGCTTTTATAATATCTGTACATGTAATAACTAATAATGATAATAATAATAATAATAATAATCCATCCATCCATCCATCCATTTTCCACCCGGCTTATCCTACTGGGAGGCAAGGAACAACCCTGGACAGGGGGTCAGCCCATCGCAGGGCACACTCACACACCGTTCACTCACACACCGTTCACTCACACATGCACAATTTAGTAACTCCAATGAGCCTCAGCATGTCTTTGGGACCGGAGAACCCGGAGGAAACCCCACGACGACACAGGGAGAACATGCAAACTCCACACACGTGTAACCCAGGTGGAGACTTGAACCCGGGTCCCAGAGTTGTGAGGCAACAGTGCTAACCACTATAATAATTATAATAATAATAATAATAATATGGGTAATTATAATAATTATTATTCGTTTAAGCCGAGTTAGCTGCAAGTTATTATTATTATTATTATTATTATTATTATTATTATTGCATTGATTTCTTTTCAAAAGTAAAACTTTCGGAGACCATCGTCACTAGTTACTAGGCAGATGCCTCCTCTGAAGCGTCAACTTCTCCGAATAAAAAGCAGAACAGAAAACACCTGAATTTATGCACAAAATTCCCCAGAAACCATCGCGGGTTATTAGTGTAAACGTTTTTTTTTTTCTTGTACTAATGCAAGTTGAATTATTTGGGCATTAGGATGTTGGAGTCAGGCATGTTTAAGAAATATGATACGCAGTATATTTCTTAAATAATTCCAATATACTACTGGAAAGTACTGAACATTTATACATTTGAGAAGATCATATTATTATTATTATTATCCATTAGCAGCACTTACAAAAACAACTACATTATTATTAATATTATTATTATTATCCATTAACAGCAATTACAAAAACAACCACCACATTATTATTATTATTAGTAGTAGTAGTAGTAGTAGTAGTAATAATAATAATAACCATGACAAATGTTAATTAACTGATATTATTGAATAAGAAACGATAAATAAAAGGTAAGATGATTAGCGCACTACCTCTCAGGGTCCCGCATGCCGATAATAGTTTGCTCCCCGGGATGCGGGATGAGCGGCTCGTTGTGAGACTCAGCCATCGTCCGTTTCGTCTCCTTCGTTTCGGTCTGGAAACTGTGGGGCCTCCGCCTCGGGCGCGCGGCTTAAATGGGCGTGAAAAGGGAAAGTCGAAAGAGGACGGGGCTCGTCTCAGCGCTTTATTTTATTGGTCCTCCCTGCCGGCGTCACCTATTGACACGGAGGCTGAACCTGAGAGAGTCTTCAGCTGTGTATCGCTAATTTTATTTCTGATAAATGTAAATAAAACCAATTGCACAGGTGAACTCAAGAAATAGATCATAGGAACCATTATTTTACAGCGCTACATGTGGCACACAGACTAAAAATGCAGGAACTGTTACGCAGCCCAAATAAAACATTGTAATTAGATTTTATTGTATTGTCATGATGTTGTGCAGCTAACCTCGCGCCTCTGTGAAAACGCTAAAGCCCACATCTGACTGATTTTAAATGAGTTCATATAGGAAAATGCCAAAAGTAGACTGATCACAGGTAGAGTGCCCTTAATCCAGGGGTCTCCAACTCCGGTCCTGGAGAGCTACTATCCAGTAGGTTTTCTGTCCCACTTGGCTTCTGATGAGCCACACCTGGCCCTGGTATTTACCTGAGAACAGGTTTGGCTCATCAGAAGCCAGGTAGAATAGAAAACCTACTGGACAGTAGCTCTCCAGGACCGGAGTTGGAGACCCCTGCCTTAATCCAATGAGCCAAACAGCGTCACTTCCGGGATTAGAAAGTGTTTCACTGAAGCTAGTTCTGGTGATCTTTAAACGTGGTTAATTTAAATTAATTGATTAATTGTGAATTAGGCCTGTCGAGGAGCAGGCAGTGGAAGCGTATAGATGGTAGCAAACCCAAATACTGTCTTTTACAAATTATTTCAGATTGATTACATTTTCAAAATAATTTCAACATATTGTAGCAACCTCCCTTTGTAATAAAACCGGACACATTTGTAGTGATTTGTATAAATGTTTGATGGATATTCCATTTATAGTGACATTCATGACTCAAATGATCCTGAAAATAGCTCCTGTTTTATTTCGGGGGGGGGGGGGGCTCTGGATTTCCCAATGCTTACAAATCGCCGGCGAAAGTCTAACCGAGACAGATAAGACAGAGTGGCAGGACCTGGAAACCCCCCAAACAGACAAAATGCTAGTGGACATGATGTACCTTAAAAAGGGATGTGAAATCACACCACACTGACATTCAGACATTTTCTTATCATGCATAATGATTCCTTTTCTTTGTCTTTTATTGCACTGAACAGGATCAGCGCTCCTACTGTTGTTGTGTATTTAGTAAACAATGACAATTCAGCTTCTATTCTGTTCCGTTCTATTCTTATACACACTTTGTATCCACTAGGTCCAGCCACAGATCCGATCAAAGAATACAGCTTTTATTAAATTCCTAAATTCCCCATGACTTTGACTGCAATAAGTGGTTAGATGACTGATAGGGGATTTATTAAAAAAAATATATGTCTTGCATTAATTTCATTAAACCCTGTTTAAACTCTGGGCCAGACGTCTTTAGGATACTACGTTTAGGCCAGATGCTACTTACAAGGGACTGAAACATCAGCCCAAATGTGACCAATAAAACTGCCTTTAAACAGCAGAAACAGCACTGAATAGTCACAGCAAATCACTTGTTCAGGGTTCCCCCCCCAGGTACGATTTTCATAGAACTTCCCTATTGGATTTAGTTTCACATGTCCAACGACATGTTCATGTACAGTAAACGGAAGTACGTCTGCTGCCAAAAGAGTTATTTAAAAACTGAATCTGTGCAACTTTGACAATTCAGATAATCTTGGGCAGCTACTTGAAATGCGAGCATCGCAATACTTTTTAAATCACACAATGCTGAACTTTACAAAGGGATGTAGTGTTTGCTATACAAATCACTGTCTTTGATAATACAGAGGGCTGGAGTAACAAATGTTACTAATACCCGACGGTATGATGAGATTTGAGCTGTTAAAAAGATATTTAAGATTAATTAGGTATCTTGTGTCTTATACATCTATAGATCACACCAAATTATACAGAATTTACAGTGCTGTGAAAAAGTATTTGCTCCCTTCCTGATGAATAATTTTTATGCATATTTGTCACACTTGCATATTTCAGATCAAACTAATTTTTAATATCATCAAATGATGATGTCATGTATTAAGGGATGTTTGATGTTGTCCCCCACAAACGGCTCTTGCTACAGCTTAAAGCTGCAGGGATTTTAGGAACTGTGGCAGCTTGGATCGAAAAGTGGCTAACTGACAGGAAGCAGCGAGTAGTTATTAGAGGCACAATGTCTCAGTGGGCCTCCGTTCATAGTGGGGTACCGCAGGGTTCAATTTTAGGACCACTATTGTTCCTAATTTACATTAATGA
>JAOYFF010000049.1:2636683-2648785 GCA_025773925.1 Cryptomyrus ogoouensis
AGTTAAGTTCTCCCCAAACGAGCTTGATGGGCCGAATGGCCTCCTCTCGTTTGTAAATTTCTTATGTTCTTATGAAAATCTATCCAAACCTAATAACTGGTTGGGCCACCTTTGGCAGCAAGAACTGCAATCAAGCATTTGCGATAACCGGCAGCGAGTCTTGCAGGTCGCTTTGCAGAACTGAAACAACTCAGCCACATTGGCGGGTTTTTGAGCATGAACAGCTTGTCTGAGGTCATGCCAAAGCATCCCAGTTGGATTTAAGTCCGGCCTTTGACCAGGCCACTCCGAAGCCTTAATTTTGATTTTCTTTAGCCATTCTGAGGTGGACTTGCTGGTGTGTTTTGGGTCGTTGTCCTGCTGCATAACCAAAGTGCATTTGAGCTTCAGGGCACGAACTGATGGCTGGACATTCTCCTTCAGGATTTTCTGGTAGAGAGCAGAATTCATGGTTCCATCAATTACAGCCAGTCGTCCAGGTCCTGACCCAGCAAAGCAGCCCCAGACCAGCACACTACCACCGCCATGCTCGACTGCTGGTATGATGTCCTTTTTATGAAATGCTGTGCTAGTTTTACGCCAGATGTAACGGAACACAAACCCTCCAAGAAGTTTTGTCCAGTGGATAATGGGTCTCACTGCAGTTCACGGGAGCCCCAAAGCCTTAGAAACGGCCCTGTAACCCTTTGCAGACTGACAGATGTCAATAACTTTCTCATTTGTTCTTGAGTTTCTTTAGATCGTGGCATAATGTGCTGCATTTTTTTTTTTTTTAGATCTTTAACCCTACTTCACTTTGTCAGACAGGTTCTATTTCAGTGGTTTCTTGATTGACCGGGTCTGGCAGTAATCAGGCCTGGGTGTGGCTAGTGAAATTGAACTCAGCTTTCCAATAATTGTGGTTGATTACAGTTAAGTCATGCTTCACCAGTGCAATTACTTTTTCACATAGGGCCAGGTAGGTTTGGATAGCTTTGATCCCATAGTAAATGACATCATCGTTCAAAAATTGCATTTTGTATTTACTCTGGATCTTTGTCTGATATTAAAATTTGATATAAAAATGTAAGCGTGACAAATATGCATAAAAATAAGAAATCAGGAAGGGGGCAAATACTTTTTCATTGCATTGTACTTAATAAACTGTCCAGCACTGGTTTTATTTTCATAAAACAGCAGAATGGACTTATTCTAACCATTTATAGGATTCTTTGTATTGTGATGTAATCATGTTTTTTTTCGTGATCATTTGAAGTTTTAAATTCACTATTCTCTGTGTTGTCACATGCCTGACAGCATCTCCCCGCGATAAATCCCTCAGATGTCAGAACACCGGGAAAACAAACTGATTCTGAAGTCCAGATGTCTCCAGGACATGGAGATGGGCCGGCCAGAGGAGGACAGAGAGACCACACACTCTGACCTCAAGACTCATCGCGAACCTGGGGCCCGTGTCACAAAGCCGGATTTGCTTAGCCAGTTGACCTTTCGGTCTTAAGGTCCATTTTCAATGGACTTTATCTCTGTTCACGTACAATTAATGCAGACTGTAAATACGACCTATCATCCTGCTTCTCGATACAGGTCCCTGATCTCACTGTTGTACATTACCATTCTCTAAAGCAACAGTTTCAGTATTAAAAAGGGACTTTTCCTCTTGAAAGCTCCCCCCCTGCCAAAACACAGAAAACACAAAAAAATCTGCACTAGACTTTTTATTAGCAGAGAACAGTTTTACAGACGACGTCCACGGCGACCGCCCTTCCTGCGGGTGCTGTCCGATGGAATCGGGGTGACATCCTCTGCGAGAGACCCAGGAAGGTAACAGTTAGACATGACAGCCCCCCTATAATGAGCATCGTCATCACAA
This sequence comes from Cryptomyrus ogoouensis, assembly GCA_025773925.1. Classification (NCBI taxonomy): domain Eukaryota; kingdom Metazoa; phylum Chordata; class Actinopteri; order Osteoglossiformes; family Mormyridae; genus Cryptomyrus; species Cryptomyrus ogoouensis. Next base: position 2,638,554 of record JAOYFF010000049.1, read on the forward strand.
ACAGTGAAATGTCCACCCCATTGGTTCTCAGTCCTGTTCCTGGTGCCCCCTTCCCCCACCAAAATGTTTTCATTCCAATCCACACTGTTTTCAACCTGCCACATTCATTATTAGCCTTTTATGGACCATTTGACCCTGATTGACATAAGGTTGGAATGAAAACATTCTGGCGTGGAGGAGGGGGGGGACCAGGAACAGGATTGCAAACCACTGGTCCGCCACATCTCCCAGGAGAGTCAGCGACTCCCCAAGATAAGCACTCTGGTGTTCAGCACACTTGGCCATGCCAACACTATATCACCTGTATGCGCACAAGCATCAAAACAGAAAATACCTCCAAGAATCGGTTCTTTAAAAAAATTGAAGAAGTGTGAAGTCCATTGTTTTCAATCAGTGTAATGTTCCACCAGAGCTACTGACGCAGACAAATGTGAAACCTAACTCTCTGTGTGGGGCCTTTGTTTGTGCTAAAACTAAGAACCTCTTTGGACTTTTCCCACTAAGAAAAAGCTCCCCTTGTAAAGACTGTTTGGTTTAACAGGGATGCCTTCGTTTAAGCCTTGCTGTTTGCAAACCAATCGCGTCACTGTTTCTTACCGATGCGGCCGATTTTCATGCCGGAACGAGCCAAGGCGCGTAGCGCTGACTGTGCACCTGGTCCTGGAGTTTTGGTTCTTGGGACAGAGGAGAAAAAGTTCGTAAGAATCACGGCCGCTATTGACAGTCAGACAGCACTAGAAATGCAAATGCAAACTAGCAGAACATCACAGACACCCTATCGGGGATTAAAGGGACAAAATGGAATAGCCACCATGCAAAGATCACTTACTAGGTTTATCAGATCTGAACTCATTTGTTATTCATTAAAGCTAGTATTCTGTGCACAATACCGCTGTTAATGTGGCAGAACTACGGGAAATGGCCATTGTGTGACTTTTATCCCACAAAACACTACCCCCCCCCCATCTCATACATTTATCTAGCCGGATATTTAGGCATGCAGCCCAAATTAAGTGTGTATGTCAACAAAGTTATCCTTTAACGGGCAGTTCCGTAACTACTCTGCCACCTGCTGGCCAAATCAATATCAACGTAGCACCGGAAAGCAGCAAACAGGAATCTGACGTGCGATTCTCCCGCTTCCTCAAAAGCAGGTAGAAAATCAGTGCCATACTAGATTTGCGCATGAACGACTCACCTGTTGCCCCCAGTGGCTCTCAGCTTGATGTGCAGGGCAGTGATGCCCAGTTCCTTGCACCTCTGGGCCACATCCTGAGCCGCCAGCATGGCAGCGTAGGGAGACGACTCGTCTCTGTCCGCTTTCACCTTCATGCCTCCCGTCACGCGGCAGATCGTCTCTCTGGAAGACGACGGCAGGGGTGGCATGGTTGAGCAGCAGTTATAGCACAAGCTAATCCATTTCCATGAACATAGTTATACACTGTTACTCCCCTACACTGTCAGGAAAAATGGTACAGTCCTGGTACAGTTTTGTTCCCTAAGGTACAGACAGCATTAATGTACCCCCAACGGTACCTTTCTGTACCTTAAAAAGTTCATTTACCTACAGCTAAGGTACAATTGGCAGACTCTTGAGGGTACAGCCCCAGTGACAAGCAACTGTACCCTCAAAGGTACAAATAGCTACTTTTTTCTTACAGTGTAACACTGCATAGGAAACTGTACGCCTTCAGAAAAACAAATACATCACATAGACTCTAAAAAAAGGATTTACACCACCGCACAGATGCGCATGACGTATGACGAAAGTGGGCAGTGGTGGCTTAATGGTTAGGGACGTGCACTTATAGTTGAAAGATTGCTGGTTCAAATCCCCGACTAGCAAGGCACCACTGAAGTACCCTGAGCAAGGTACCGCCCCCAAGCACTGCTCCCCGGGCGCTGAATTGCTATGTCCCCTGCTATGTCACGATGTCACATATGGGTTAAACGCAGAGGACACATTTCGTTGTTGTGCACTGTGTGCTGTGGTGTGACAACAATCTATGTGTGACAACAATGACAATGAATCACTAAATTATAACGAACTGAAAAAAAATGGTCAAAATTTCAAGAGACTCACTTTCCAGAGAGATCAGTAACATGGACAAAGGTGTCATTGAAGGACGCGAAGATGTGACAGACTCCAAAGACGTTCTCGCCGTCGGCTACCTGGGGACCCAAGCTGATGACCTGTTCTTCCTTCTTTTCTTTACCCTTGCGAGGAGCCATTGCTAAAAACACGAAAAAAACACATAAATCAAATTCATAAACTATTAGTCACCGCTGTAGGCTTGTAAATAAACTCCCGTGCTGGTATAATTATGTACATACTTTAATAATATGTGTGGATGGGCAACTTTAATTTAACAGCTGTTCAAACTGACAAATGTTTTCATAATCAGCTGTTAGTTCTGCAAGGCGAGCTTGCATGCGCAGAAAGCGCTTTAACAAGTGTTATTTTACGTTCCTGTCTACGTTTACAGCATTTGAGTACCGCTAACTATCAACGCAGGTTGCTAATGCAAGTAGGGTTAACGCTGGATATGCAAAGCAAACTGATACAAAACGATGCTAAACGTATTACAGACAAAATCGGAACTTGGACACATTTTATTACGTCACATTTTATTTAAATGGGAGGGACCCAAACATGACGGCTACTACAGATATATGTACGAGCTACTGTGGCATCAGAAAGCCACTGTACGGCCAAAATAACAAAATAATCATCGCGTCTTATAAAACTATGAGAGAGACGCCAACACAAGGCAAACGGCGAATACCGGCGGTAGGTTAAACGGGTAGATTGAGCTGGATGCCGAATGGGAGAATGCATACCCGCACTAGTCCCTACAAGCCACCGAAACAGGAAAGAGTGAGCCAATGGGAACAGAGGTGAAAGGTCACAATCCACTTCCGGCCAAGTAACACGTGGTCTGTCACAGCGTAAAGTTTATATGGGGTTTACTGTACGTGGTAATGATGTTGGATAAAACAGCTGAAGTAATCGTTGAGAGCTTATAGTTAGATCGCTCGCTATTTTGTTTCATAAGTAATCGTGCTTCAAAACGAATCCCTGTTTTTGCCCATTTCTGTTACGTTAAAATCAGTGTGTAAGTTGTATTCATTAGAATACTGCCCTCCACTGTTATGATTAAGCTATTGTATAAACGCAAAATTTGAACCATAACAAAGGAGCACCAAAAGCCAATTTAAAAAACGTATTGAACAAATGAATGAGGTATTTATGCCTGTGTGCTTTCTTTACACGCTTTGTAGTTCTGCAGTTTTATTCATTTATTTTTTTGAATACCTAAATGAGACGATATAAAATGCCATTTATAATAATAATCCGATGGAATTTGAAATGAAATTCAGCCTCCAATAGCAACAAAGCAATTAACACAGTGTATTTATAACTCCTTTTATCTGTCCATCATATATTCAGAACTAGGTTGTTTTCCTACAGTTAGGAGATAAACAGTTTACCTCTGTAGTCCAAGCTGTTTTTCCCGTCTGTCCAGTAGCCGTTTTCTATAGAGATACATATTCATTTGAATTGCAGGTATAGTTGCATTAAAGAACATGCAAAGGCTGCATATGGGTGGAGTGATGGTTCTGAGGCTGGGGATCTGTGCCATGCAACTACATGGTTGCTGGTTCGAATCCTGTGAATGCCTGGAGTGATCCTACTCCATTGGGCCCTTGTGCAAGGTTCTTAACCTACAATTGCTTCATTCTGGGTATGATATTAATCTACATCCAGCCCTATAAGGTGGTCCTCCAACTAACAGGGAAGAACGTGAGGGTTGGTGGCAGGATTGGCACTCCAGTCACCGGGAACGAACTTCACACCGGTCCATTCAGACTAGTGTGGTGCGGAGGTATCACCTGCCACATGACTGCATTCAGGTTCTCATCCCTGACGTCGTGTGGTGGGTGCAGTGACACACTGTATCAGTACATGCTCCTTACCTTAAAGGTCGCATGTTCCTGTTATCAGTGAAGAAGAATTAGTCAATGTGCTGTGTGTTTTATTTGCGCTACATAGTCTAGATTAAATAACAGCTATCCATGACAATGTGGAATGTAAGTAGGCTTGTTTCACCACCTGTACCAGTGCCCAAATGAAAAATGACAAACTAACTTAGACAGCGGTTTTTATTTGTAAATTAAGTCCACAAAAATATTAGCTACACAATAGAAATATGAACAACAATCATAGTATGTATGTACAGTTCATTTATTATTCCAGTGACTTTGTGTTATCATTACTGTTCTTTATCAATACTTATCATGACTGCAGTTGGGGTGAAAGCAGTACAGGCACTGCGAAACTCACTGGCTCTTTGAGTACAGCCGGAACAGAGAAACCCCAGTTATATTTCGAGATTTAATTGCAAAAAAGTCATTTTCATTTAATTTTTTTTTCAGGTGTGGTATAAATTTAATCATCTCTCTGGCCATGTGCTTTTTTCATAGTCCACTGTGCTTTCAGTTTTGGAAACTTAAAAATGGGATAAAGGGTGTAATGGAAGTTAAATTCCTAACTTTATTTCACAGTATGGGGCTAAATCAGAATTTATGTTTATTATAACAATAAAAAAGTCCAAATAAAAAAAATGTTCAATAATGGCCACTTTTAAACCACACTGGTTATGTTTGGAATTTCTTCAAATAATTTACATCTCATATCCACTCATTCCTGTAAACATGCATCTCTGGTGTCTCCAAGAGGCGAGAGTGCATTTAGACTTTACAAGTGAACTCGTCTGCAACCGGTGACTGAACACAGAAGTGATGGTGTGATGCTTGGCATGAGAACTGAGAAATGCTCTGAAATAAATGCTTGTTGCCATGACCATCATACTGTACCTGCACAAAAAAAACCAAACTCTCCACCCAGTTGTGGAAAGACAACACAGGAAATTGCTTGAGCATTGGTTTGATATGTCTGAGGAAATGCAGGAAGGTTTATCTGTTGTAGTGTTTTGTGCAGACTAGTGCATTGTTAATTATAGTAGTTAATAATGTCTGACAGGCTTGACATGTGCTATTATGTCTATTTTCTGAATGTATAAAAAGTACAATTTCTCCCTATGTCTCACAGCCGGTGCAGATGCAGGTGCTCCATCATGTCTGCTATTCTTTCATGTCACCCCCCGTGGGATTTGCTTTATTGGATCTCAGGAGGAACAATTCATTCCTCATTGACTAAAGGCTTCGAAGAAAAAAAAAGAAAAAAAAGACAAGATTTGATTACATTCATCGAGCTTCAGACGAGGAATAAACTTCATGAAGAGAAGCAAGGAGTACATTTTACTTTTTCGGAAAACAAAATGTCAGGGAGCAAAGACAATTTAATGGTAGAACAAAGATATACAATCATCAGTACTCACTACATTCTTTATGTCTTGGCCTAAATCGCTCTGGGCTGGCTTACCTCGCCAGGAAGAATCCCACAATCCCCTGCTCTGTGTCTTTTATTTATTAATTGTACGACTGGCCATCTATTCTATTAGACCATCTAATATCTTCTCATTTATTAAAATGATACTGATTACGTAAAGCATATTTCCCTTTTGCATAGATCATCTATATTCCACTTTTTAATCATCTCTGATATTTCGCAACAATGTAGTGGTACCACATTTGAGCTATAGGCCTTGTAAACTAAATAGTTAAATAAAAGTGCCTGTTTACTGTGCAAGCAAATCCATTAGAGGACGATTAGAACTTAATCATGTTAAAAATGGATGCAACGCCGTTTGTTAGCCATTAAACGTGGGTTATTTTCATCCTTCTGCAGAGAAAGTAAGTTAAAGCTGTCCCCCACTGCTCCCAGTCAGGGTTGCTGGATAGGGCAGCTGGCCGGGCTGAATCAGATCACTTAACGGAGTGATGCCAAACGAAATGTAGGTAAATAAATGCCCCATGAGCTCAGCTACACAGAAAATATAGGGCACTGCCAAATTCTAAAAACGCAACGCTCCACAATCCAGGGGAATGTCCCCAAATTGGCGAGGAGCGATCGGATTCCCCTTATCCACCATGTGACCCCGTGGGAGTGACGGCGTGGTTTCCCAAATGAATTACTGACAGTGCAGGGAAGTTAAGGCAACTTCAGGTTTTCAAATGCGCATCAAGGTCACCACAGAGTGCGGTGTGGGGCTATCCATCACCCTCTGAGCTGTTTCTCTGTAGCACTGCCATTTACTATGAAGTCCTCTCTCTGTATTTAATAGTCCATCATGTCCAGATCAAAGGAGCCATTACAGCTATCTGAACGCTCTTGGGAGCTTTGCCTACACGAAAATGCTGAGGGCAGAACGAAAAGTGATTGGTTCAGAGAGATAACCAATCAGATTGTAGAGGAGGCGGGACCAACCAATCAGATGTCTTGGTCCTGCCTTGTCTAGTTGCATGGTTCTGCCTCCACTACAATCTGATTGGTTCTCTCTCTGAACCAATCAATATTCATTCACCTCAGAACATTTTTGTGTAAGTAAAACTCCCACAAGCTATCTGCACAAGTACGGGTAAAAGTAAACCCAGCATATATACATTTTTTTTTTTTACATAAAGTTACATGAATATTATTCATTAAGTAGTTGCAATCCACAAATAAAATGAAACAACTTTGACAGTAACAGAGTCACAGTCATTTACAGAAAACTGGAATGAGCTCCCCAAGCTGGTACTTGTAAGTGTGTTAATGCTTAAATAGTTAGGGACTGCAGTGGGGTCTCGGGCTTATCTATGTGCATGTTTGCCTCCCTGTCTGATGGAAATTGGTGGAAGCAATACTGTTGTCACTGTTAAGAAATATAAATATCAGCATGTAATCCATCTCACTGTACAGCCCCCTCTGTGCTACCTGCCCATGCCACTGTGGGTCCTTGTTTTTTTTTTGGGGTGGGGGGGGGGGTTTGGCATTCTTTCCAAAGCCCCATCCAGAATCCCAGTGGACCATGCGTCTCTCCCCTTCCGGGTTCTCCCTCCCGGAGCCCACGGCAAACCGAGAGTGACCCCGTGGGCCCCGTGACGGCGTCTCCCCGCCTCCTGGTCCGTGTGCCGCGACGCGTTGGGTCCCGGGTCCAGGGGAGATCGCCTCCCCGGCCTCCTGCTGCTCTCCGCCGAGCCGCCCTCTCTTCCTGCCATCCGCAGCGGCCCCCGCTACCTGCCGTTGACCAACTCCTCGCGGAGCCAGCTGGGCAGAGCCTGACCCGTCTTGTAGAGCAGCTTGGAAAGCTCGATGTTGTGCTCCCTGTAGTATTCCGTCAGGAAGGATCGCGACTTCAGGGCAGAGAGAACAGAGCAATTAACGCTCCCAAACCGCACAGGCTGAGGAACGAACAGCACGGCGAGAATCTCTCTGGTCTCACACATAAATTCTTAGCAGACGGCAGGAGCGTCGCTAGAGATTTATGAAAAGGGGGGGGGCTAAGCTTTTACCAGGGGGGTCTGATTTTAATGAAGATGAATGAGGACACACTGTTTACACTACAGTCCCCGGGTCAAGAAGTGGATCCGTTCCCTAAGTCTGTCTTTAAGTCTTATTCGTAGCCAAGGCTGAAAAATAAAAATACAGTGCATAATAACTGCAGGAATAACAAAAGCAACATACGGTACTGTACTGTACCCTGAGCCAACAGGCTGCTGAAGCCGCACAATGTTTTCACAAAGTAGCATGTCTGTTCTTTATTACGAACCATCATATTTAAGCAGAATTTTTAATATAATAGGCTGTATGGTAGTTCGTTCGTAAGTACAAGTTGCCCGTAAGTCAGATGTTCGTAACTCGGGGAACTGCCTGTAATTAGTGTACATTTATCTAGGGGGTAAAGCCCTCCCTAAACAGCCCCAATGACACCTCTTGCAGATACTGACATGTGCTGCATTGTTCAGAGACAATTTCACACGTTTCGACTGCAGGTGTCTGGCAGCGGGTTCACTTAAAACAAAAAAATACATTGCCGTATTAAAGATACATTAAAGAAAGGGCTTGAAACCTTGTTACATCACACATACCACCCCATCCCTAATCCCGGGGAATATGTAACACTCTCAAGTGGCCTCCCTGTTAATTAGCTCTGATATCCCTGCCAAGCAGTGTAACGTCAAGGGCACGACCGCGCTGTCTGGCCCTTCTACACCGTGCTCTAACAGCACAGAGGATACACTGGCGGGTGAAATAGGGTACAAATGGTCTCGATACATCACCTGTGCTTCCTACAGTCAGTCAGTCCAGTTAGGAGTCAGTCCAGTGCAAGGCATAGAATAACACTTGTTATTAAGTAGGTTTCTATGTGATATTAAAATCTATTTCCATAATTCAAATTATTACAGCTTCGTTGAGCGATTTTTTTTAAAAACCTAATATATTTTTAAGAGACTCAACATAATATATGAGAGAGAGTTTACACTTGCTTTCTCAGGAGGGGTATTTGTGGACAAGAGGCAGAGTGGCCTTGACTTACATCGGAGTCCATGTCTGGGTACTTCCTGCCTTTACTCTTCCCCAGGCACTTGGTCTTGCCTCCATCCAGCAGCTGACACCAGAATCCTTTCTTTGGATCAAATCTGGGAATCAGCAGGGGGGGGGAGAGAAGAGCAGAGGACAGCATTTCTTTTGGTGCGAAATCTGACAGGAGACGATGGCCAGGGCGCCCTCTGATCACCCACCGCAGAGGTGATCAGTAGATGATTTGGTAGATGTTTAGTTATGTGGTCAAGATCCACATGGCAGAAAGATTTAGCTTCCAATCACTTTAGGAAATCCCATGACAATTGCACACGCTGTTCGTCAGCCTCGCCATATCTAGCTTACAAAATACTTCCAGGAGAAGAAAAACTCCAGCACACTGATGGTACCTCAAACAAACGGTCTTTGTCCTAAGGCAGCATGTGAGAGAATTATGGATTATGGAGTTTCCATTGCGGAGACAGAGACATTAAGATTAAAAGCATTTATGTGTACTTTGGGTCTGATTTCCACTGGGTTAAAACACTGATACCTTTTTAATGGTCTGTCTTGCGCTTGCCACTGTCAACTGTTTTTACAAACTGAAACCTTCCCAGGACTATTGAATATTTCAGTAGTTCTTGGGTTTATAAACTGTTTTTTTTTTTTTTTTAACACAGAGCAGCTAAAGCAGCCACTGGAGATTGGGGATTGGGTAAAACTTGCATGTAAGAGTCTGTAAGTGCAGGTCCTGAGCAAGTTCTGAATTCGGTGTCATAATTGGTGAAGATCAGGATTTCTGCTGTGAGAACTTGGTCAGGGACTCATCACTTTGGACAACTTCTACCCAGAGTAGGTCAGTACTCACGTCAGAATCTTGTGGTAATTTACAGTGTTCACCAGACCGAGAAACTTCTGGATTCTATCCATCACGGATGCAGGCTCACTTCTCAGCCTTTGACCATCAAGAACCATGATCTGAAGACAGAGAGAAGACCGGCCACGTGTAAGTGACTGTAAGAGGCAATTAATTCAATGCATGTGTCCTCCAGACCTCGACCACATTTAACATGGAGACGGTCACCTGACTGGGATGGTAGTGGTTGAACCAGCGCTCCAGATGGGTGGCGTACCAGCCCGGAACCAAACAGCGGTTCTGCAGGATGCGCAGTTTGAGCGGGGCGTGACGGGCTGCCGTGATGACTTCATGGAAGGTGTACTTCAAGGCTGCTGGATCGCCATGCGCCCGTTGGTGCTGTCAGGGAAATGGGGAGACCGTTGTTGTCGCCGGAAATCCCAGAGGAACTCACTTCCGCATTTCAGCTGGTAGTCAGGGAGTCAGTGATGCGTGAGAGGCGTACCTGGTACCAGGAATAGGCCCGGTCTGCCGGGCTGATGAGGATGGTGATGATTTTGGCCTTGGGTAGCAGAGCCGCCGCCCGCCTCGACGTCACCTCCGAGTCAAAGTAGTTTGCACTCTTCTCAAAGTAGAAGTCGGAGCTGGTGTTAGAGGGCAGCGGAAAGTGTTCCATGTACCTGCAGGGGGCAGTCATGGGCACTGATCAAGTTACAGCACCTGCCAAAATTCTCTAGCTCTAGTCAGGCCTCCAGAATTAGCGTCAGTACTGTGACTGGATTTAGGCACTTAAATTAACTGTGTTAATTTTATATAGTGCTCCTAGAAGGTCTTGAGACGCCTGCTTATTGCAAATCTATTGCTTTTACACTGAAGATCATTACTTTATTAATTTGTTTACAAATATGT
>JAOYFF010000049.1:2658916-2702317 GCA_025773925.1 Cryptomyrus ogoouensis
AACTGATGATTGGCCAGAAGCTGTAAACAGATGACTGATGACTGGCCAGAAGCCATAAACAGATGACTGATGACTGGTCAGAAGCCATAAACAGATGACTGATGATTGGCCAAAGGCCAATAACATAACTGATGATTGGCCAGACGTCACAAATAGAAAACCGAGCCATATGACAGCTCTGAACCAATCCCGTGAAGTAAATGTGAGGTCGATCGTTTGTTTGAATCTCATATTCCTCATCAGCACATATACAACAAATGAGCAAAGAGTCAAAGATGATGCAAAGAAGAGTTTAAGAGTCATAGTTTGGATCATTTTTGTCTTTACTCTTCTGGGAACGATGATGTCGTGGTTCAGTAATCCTGACAACAGAACACATCCAGACATGACCGCATGACCAGCAATTATTACAGACAAAGAGGTAAAAAATGCAAGCAAACTCCCAGGGAATACAAATCATCTAATTTTATTGCACCGCTCTGCTTTTGCTCCATCAAAACCTGTCAAATGGTTTGATTCATAAATAATGGCCTGTGAGAGAAGTTACAATCTAAAGAGCAATGAAATCCTTGCTGCGTTCTGAGACGACACGAGCGGCCAAGAACCACAGAATGCGGAGCGCCGAACCCACGAGCAAATGGCAATAAAACTCAGATGTCCCGCTGGAAAAATATCAAACGGTTTACAAGCGGAGTTATTCTCTGAGAATAATCTAATTTATCTGCAGGATTTCTATCTCCAGCGATGGCTCTTGGCTCCTCGCGTTTAATCACCCCATTACTTTGAGCTTAAGGAATCTTGCTAAGTCTCATCAGACTTCGACAGCGTGATCCAGCGGTAGATGTAACCACACTCATCCTCATATTAATTCTCTTGGGTTTATGCTCTCCCCCCCCCACCCCCACCAAGGCAAAGCTAAAAGTTGTCAGGATAGAAGCAGCAGAGCTTGGAGAACGCAGCTGAAGGGCCGTCTTTGTTCTCACGACTGAGAGACCGCGCGAGACAGAGAACGGCCTGGGAATGTTTAAGGCTGCCCTGCGCTGGGCCTGCAGGCCAGATAAACTGATAGGGCTGAACAAAGGAGGGTCTAATTTGACAGATCAGAGACTGACCGCAGTGCTATTCTCAGCTTACATCATCTGGAGTGTCAATCCCAACTTCAGATCACTGTTACAGCGTACAGTACGGTCTAACATGGACCAACTCCCCTTCTACTTCTTCCTGGCTCTGTGGATAATGACAAAAAATACTCTCCCTGCAGACATTTTACTTACCTATTCAGCAGACATTTTTACCCAAAGTGACATACATTTCTGAGAAAGCAGGGTCCGCCAGTCTTTGGAGCAATTGGGGATTAAGGGCCTCGCTCAATGGCCCGACGGCAAAATCACTCTACTGACCCTGGGATTTGAACCGATGACCTTCTGGTCACAGGCGCGACATCCTAACCCGCTGAGCCACATGCCCCAGAACGGCTCCTCACCTTGAAGAAGCCGATGATGCCCACTCCATACTCCACACAGTACTTGTCTAGAAGCTCGCGGTTCCAGGCGTCCAGGTTGACGTACTTGAGGATGTTCTCATAGACAACCAGCTTGAAGCGGCCGCGGTCCTTGTCTGTGAGGGTGGGCATGTCGCCCTTGCCAGGGGAGATCTCCATACGGTATTTAAAGCGACTGGACTCCAGGATGGCCACGATCTCCTGGCCCAGCTGGGAATAAAGGCTCTCCACAAACACCAGCACAACGGGATCCGTGCGGGACGCGGTGGAGGGGACGACGGTCCTCAGGAGGGGCCGCCGCGAGGGGTTAACCCTGGAGCCGTCGCAGTCGGACGGGCTTTCCGAGCGCAGGTTCTCCACCGGCTCCAGGTCGCGCTTGACACCGTACAGGAAGTAGGCTGAGATGAAGACGCTGGCCGCGCAAAAGATGAAGAGCAGGAGCAGGCTGGTTTGCAGGCTGAGCTGGCGGAGGAACCGCCGCACGGGCCCACAGATCAGCATTGTCTGGCCCGGCGCAGATTCACGGCACGCGAGACCGTAAAGAGCAATCACTTTCATACATAGGGGACCACAACGAAAAAAACGTAAGATGAGCTTAAAAGTATGTTGCTTCACAGTGTGCCTCCTTCATGTCACCATCGCAGAAGGTTAGCGGGTCACGCTTGGGCAGATACCCTGTCCCAGAAAAGGCCATGGCCCCCATCACCACTGGCCCTGCCCTGAGGCCCTCCAGCTAGCCTGAGCGAGCCGGCTTCCCACGCCACAGTGCCGGGGGTCTTCACCGGTCGAGCGACTTGGCTGAGGGGCAGAGGCACCGTCTATGAGATGGATGTCCTCCAGCAGGTGTCGAGCAAAGGCACTACTGCTGCAGGTCATTGCCGAAGCAGCCAATCAACACGTCTGGGGGACTGAAAGAGAAGGACATATGGCACATTAATATGAGCAAAGAGCAGATAGACAAACAAATCCATAAATACCCTTATCATTGTGGCACTTTTTCTTGTTATTATTACTATCATTATTATTATTGTTTTGTTGTTGTCATTGTTATTGTTGTTATTATTATTACTATCATTATTATTATTGTTTTGTTGTTGTCATTGTTATTGTTGTTATTATTATTACTATCATTATTATTGTTGTCATTGTTATTGTTTTGTTGTCATTGTTATTGTTACTATGATCACTATCATTATTATTGTTGTCATTGTTATGTTGTCATTGTTATTATTGTTTTGTTGTTATCATTGTTATTATTGTTTTGTTGTTGTCATTGTTATTATTGTTGTTGTCATTACTATCATTGTTATTGCTACTGTTGTTGTAATAATTTTCATCCACAACAGCTTGTATTTTTGTCAGCTTATTACCCACTTTTGTGGTTGAATTTCACCTTGAAGTTACAGAGGATCTCTGAAAACCTGTGAGGGGCGTGGCATAACTACGGAATGTCACGAAAATCGTTTCCTTCGAGATGGAAATGCGTCTCTAAATTTTCTTCAGATGTCTTTGAGCTATAGAAGAAAAAACCACCAGATGAAAAAGATACATCTGCACACTATCTGCTAAAATGAAGACAATTAGCTGAAGAAAATAAGAGGGTTGTCAAGAACAGAAGCTTTTTGTCAAGGACGAGGTTGCCTGTTGTATTGTTCACATTCAAAAGCCAGTATTGGTCACTGATTCCTATTGGTTTATAAATAGTGAGTGACAGGGTATAATCCCGCCTGCTGTGGTGTTGTGGCCCAGTTCCTTCCATCAGTACGGTGCTGTCCAATTAAGTTATCATACCCCAGCTGTTCCTTGCAAGCCCTGTGCCCAGCTTTCACATTTCATAGCCTCTCCTTTGACGTGTTGCTTAGTGACTTCTGTAAACATGTGGTCAATAAAACGGAATGAGCCTTCGGGGTTTAAATGAATCTGTAATGGGCCGTGTAATACAATTAATGTTTGAACTGAATGAAAACTCGTTGTGCCGTAAGAACAAAGTCGACACCATCGCTCCCGCAGAACAGAGACGTAACCCTGACAGAGAGCCTTATTTGTACACCCCCGGCTAAACTAGACGGCATTTCTATGAAAGCGCGGCGAATTTCTGCCAGAAATGTGTGTTCAGGGCAGCGTGAATCAATCACCCTGTTGCTGCAGAGGTAAAGATAACAATAAGATATCACACTAGAGACATAATGTTTATGAACATTTAGAAATACAATTATTGCCCGGCGATGGTCGACGCCCCACTCTGGGTCGTTCCCTGCCTCGTGCCTGTGGCTTCCGGGACTGGCTCCGGACCCCCAGTGACCCTCAATAAGATTAGCGGTTACAGGAAATGGATGGATGAATGGATGGAAACACTCTCATAATGAAATGTAAGAATTTACACATCTATAAAAGCAAGTATGATAAGGCGCAAGAGATAAACAGAGAGGAAAGAGTGGAAGACATAATAAAATAGCATGAAACACACAATCCATAAATAAAATGTGAATCATTTACGCAGAGTAATTCCAGTACCTCTCTACCAGTGCTGTGAAGTGATCCTTTAAAGGGCAGGTGGTCAACCGTGGGTGGGCGATCCCCCTCAGCAAATTTTGTGTAATTGCCGGTTATCGAAAAGGGGCACTTAGAACCTCCAAAGTGGCCCGTTTCCATCGTATGGTGGAAAGAGGCCCCCTCAGCCTCGGCCCTTCTGCACATGCCTGCCCCCTGCCTACCTGCTGTCTTACACGGATACTACATGAGCCTTATGTGAAAGGAGAATGACAATGAAATGAATGACAATAAATGGAAATAAAAAACAAAAAGACAAGAATTCTTGATACATGAATTATGTAACGATAGATGGTTGATTGGTATACAGGCAGGGAGGCAGTCAGACAGGTTCCTGCCCCCCCAACCCTGTACTAGGTAAACAATTGAAAGATGGATGGATGGATTTTATTTTAACCCCATTTACATTTAGTTCCTAGCCTCCTGTTTTAGTCATTCCCTTGCCTTCATCTCCTGGTCAATCTGCAAAGATCAATTCCGGAACTTTCCTGCTAGGGTTTATTTATCGACATCGCGACGAAACATGAAAAGGGGACGAGGCAAGGCCTGGAGACGCGGAACACGAACTTCCTCGAAGAACAAACAGTCCCAGCTGAACTTAAGCTGAACTCAAGCTATTCAATATGTTGCCATTTCTTTAGATTTTTATTATGGACTGCCAACATACATAATTATGGCGTAAAGAGATATGTCCGCTTTTCAGTGTATTATGTGACCTATTGATATATCAACAATAATCGGGTCCCAATTCAGATAGCTTTTGCATTCTTTTTTATTATATTATTTTTATGATACACTTTTTAAAAAGAATGCAAAAAAGCCAACTTTGGACCCAATTATCATTAATCTGATTATGTCGCATTGTACAATGGCGTATTGTCATCTGAAACAGAAGTGTCTTGTTTTAAATAAGACTTTTTCTGGATTCATTGGATTTACTCACTTTTACTGGTTTCATTTGGTCTGGAAAGTAATAGTGAAATGCCAGCTCTATGCCTCTGAGATGTTAGCGACTTGACAGACTTAACGCCAGCCCTTACACACCAAAGCATCCACACCTTACACTTCACCATTAAACGGTTACTGTACATGTTATTTTTTCCTTTCTAAGGGGGACACACGTTAGATTGTGTGCTTTGGGGGAAACGCAGCAAAAACTCATTTTGCACTTTGTCACATGTCCCAGAATGCAACTCGCCAAGTGCAATTACTACTGAGGAACCCGGACGCCTAAAAAAAACTAGAGGGTGAAGCCTGGCTGGTGTGTAGAGGTCTCACGGCAGTTCCCTCTGGAGGGACACCGTATTCATAAAAACACCCCGATTTCCGTCCCTTCCATCAGACCCTAATAAATCATGTCACCCACCTAATATTCTCACCGCCTCTGTGGCAATTACCAGTCCCATAAGGGAATCCCATAATAACAAATCTTTCTGTGGCAGCTTTGTGAAAACACTACCCCAGAAGCAGTGGAGAAGCGTATTAAATTAGACAATCGGATATCCCGCTTCTTCTGAAATAAGGTCAATCGATCCCGAATAGCGTAGTGACAGTGAGAGGCTAGGTCCAGCGTTATGTGGCAGTATCTTCAGACAGACCCTCGCAGATGCCCGGTCTGCATGCTAACTGTGAGTGAGACCCTAACAGACGCCCAGTCTGCATGCTAACTGTCAGGCAGACCCTTGCAGACGCCCAGTCTGCATGTAAGCTGTCAGGCAGACCCTCGCAGATGCCCAGTCTGCATGCTAACTGTGAGGCAGACCCTCGCAGACGCCCGGTCTGCATGCTAACTGTGAGGCAGACCCTCGCAGAAGCCCGGTCTGCATGCTAACTGGGAGGCAGACCCCCGCAGAAGCCCGGTCTGCATGCTAACTGTGAGGCAGACCCTCGCAGAAGCCCGGTCTGCATGCTGAGGCAGACCCTCGCAGAATGTTTGAATGCATGCATGCTGCTATCTTCCTTGATACTGTTTTTTTTTTAACTTGCAGAACCTGTTATTATGGTTTTTGTTCTTCTTGTAGATTAAAGAAGTAATACAAGAAAAAATGTTCACAGGCACATATACACCTATAACGACTACAGCAGCAGAATGCTGGGAACCATTTTTGCTTTGCATTGTGGGATTTGTCACAGCATCACAGGCCACGTTTTTGGTTATGCTGGTGCACCTCCACCGTGATACACGCATGTTTCACATGTATTTAGAGAGGGAGGGGTCTACAATGACTCACTCCCTCTACTGTGCACACTTTGAAAAAATATTTATATAGTTATTATATAATTATATTTATTTTACTGATATAATTATTATATAATTTATAATATATTTTTATATTAATTTCTAATACACCAAATTGCAAAGAAAAACATTACTGGAAGAACCATGTTTTTATTTTGCAATTATGTCAGAGATTTATGAAAAAGATGGTTCAGTGAGCATCATTGTTTATTCACAGATACAGGGTTATGGGTTCCAATCCTGCCTCTATTTTGGGTGTGTGGAGTTTGCATGCTCTCCATGGGTCATGTGTTTTTTTCCCCGTTAGACTAACTGGCATCTCTGACTTGCTTGTAGTGTGTTTATATCCTGTGATGGACGGGCATCCTGTCTTGGTTCTGCCCTGTGCTACCTGGGATAGATTCCAGGCCACCCATGACCCTGACCAGCACCAGCAGCAGGAAGACAGCTCACGCTGTAAGAAGGAAAAAATGTGATTAGATAATTCCAGCTACGTCTGATTCTGTGGAATCATCACTGTCCAATAAGGCAACTCTCTGGTGCCTTGATTCTCAGGACCTCAGGCTCCACCCAGTCAGAAAGGATCACAGCAGTTCAAGCCTCCAGTCCACAATGCAGTTTATAGGGATTGGACAAAGTAGGAAAACAAGTACGAGCCAAAGGCCACCTACGATATGCTTTTATTTCACGGGATGCCAGCAGCTGAATCCCAAGAAAAATCTCGTCATCTTTCAGATTGGATGACAGTGAGAACCAAAGTTGCGCTGATGGTCATAAGCTCGCCTTACAAATGGATTCTATTTATGAAGCGCCGCATGCAGGGTGGGTAAAGCTCCTTAATGTTTACACACCGCTCTACCCCATTAGCGAAACTATCAAATCACAATGCTGCCATTTACGAATTTATCTCTGGGGCTCACATGTGACCGATTCAACTCCAAGTAGATTATCTACATTACTTCAAATCAGAATAACAACCTAAAAATAGATTTCATTTATAAATTCACATATTTAGAAGATGCTTTTATCCTAAGCGACAGACAATTGAGAGAGCGGGGGTGAGACTGTGCAGAAGTCGGGGGTTAGGGGCCTTGCTCAGGGGTCCAGTGGTGAAATCACTCTGCTGAGCACAGAATTTGAACTGGGCCCCCAGCCCACCGAGCTATGCACCACTCCCAGATTTCTCCCCAAAGTCCAATATTAACTAGAAAAAGGAGACCCAGACTTCTGGCACTCGGATGAGTCACATAGCCTGAAGTCTGGAGAGATCGATATTTCACTCCGCCACGGCCGTATCTGCCAGGCTGTCTGTTACATCTGGTGCACATCGCACTTCGGCATTCTGTCACGGCTCATCACGCTCTTTCCCCGCTCCAGGCCCCCTTCCGTGATGAAGGAGCGATGCATTACGGCACGTTGCGTGGAAGGGGTCCGTCACAAGTGATGGACACCGGTTGTGGGATGGCAGGGATAAGTCAAATATAAGACACAAAGAAAAATAACGCACCTCACACGCCCCAAACTCCCCCAAAATCCATCCGGTAAACAGTATATAAACCCAGACAAGATACCAGCCTAATTAGGGTAGGCTGATTTTGATTACCACAAGGGCTGAGGTACAGCTGATCAGTATAACACCCGCAATAAGCCTGTCTCCATTTGCTCAATAGAAGTAGGGCCTAACAATGACCCCTGACCACCGAACATGTGGCATCATGCTGCCGTTCCTCCCTCAGAGAAGCCACCGCAACCATGGGCAGGGACGCTCACTTGGTAAACAGAGCTAGACCGGCAGACAGTAAAGCTAACAGGCTAACAAACACTATCCATGAATCACCGTAATGCTAACAGGCTAACATAAATTAACGATGAATCACGCTAATGCTAACAGGCTAACGTAACAACCATGAACCACGGTGATGCTAACAGGCTAACATAAATTAACGATGAATCACGCTAATGCTAACAGGCTAACATAACACAACCATGAACCACGGTGATGCTAACAGGCTAACATAAATTAACCATGAGTCACAGTAGAGCTAACAGGCCAACATAAATTAACGATGAATCACGCTAACAAGGTAAGAAATTAATCAAGAATCATCAACGTGCTCATCCCCAGCTTCACGTCACCCCTCTTTGTTCCAAGTGCTGGTTCCTCACCTCCATCTTTAACTCACCTGCCAAAGCTGCCTGTTGCACTGTGATGCCAGAGTTTTAGGTGACCAGCGTGTCACACTCTGACCCAGAACTAGCTGAGGATATTCTGCAATTACTGCCCAAATGCTGGCACTGTACCAAATGTTAACAAAAGATAATGATCTGAAAGAAACTGTTTGTACACAAACCGTTAGACTTGCCAATAATCTCAGCTGGTGAGATGCTAACGTCATCTACTGTGACCCTTGGGGGGGGCGGAATGTATTAACGAATCTACTCTTGTATCCTCTGCTGTGTTGGTCGCATGCATCTGGGAGTTGCGGAGAGAGGAAGCGGCTGATCAAGACACAGCAGTCAGCTCTGAACCGAGTACCGAAACAAACCTGTGATAACGTAATCCCCCACATCCACCTTCCCGCCGTTTATCCGGCACAGGGTCGGTGATAATCGCTAAGCGGGACAAAATAATAGCGTTCCTTTCCATTTAATCGATACGCTTCCTGTATTAGAAAATTACACCCGACTCTCGAAAATGACTTTCACCTGTAACCTTTCACACTAATTTTAAATGCTTTCTGGGTTTTTTCCCCGCACTTTATCGACAGCTAATGTGAATGTTACCTTAGCACAGCACCTCTGTGCACCATGAAGCCACACTCTTTCATATGAATTACATCAGAGTTAGAGCTCATTATGTGTAGAAAATAGGTCTGTAGTTTCTGAGATCTTTTTAATATGAAATGTGTTTCATCATTACAGGAGAACCTAGAACCTGGATTTTTACACCCTGGCTTTAAACACAGCTGTTTTTTGTGTTTTTTTTTACTTTTTAAAGGACATTTTTAGGGGATTAAGCTCATTAGACACCCGAATAGTTGAGTGGGAGGACAGCCAACACTCGAATGTCCTTCCCATGCGGGTAAGGTGAACAGAAACCCCTACACACACCCTCACGCAGAGGCACAGGTCAGACACTATCCTTCACGCACGTCAGGCACGTCGAAGGCTTCTGGGAAAAGGGTGTGAGTACGGGACAAAGTGTACTGCTGGCAATGTCCAGCAGGTGGCGGAGTGGTTGAAGGTGTGCAGTAATATTGTGAAGGTTATTGGCTGAAGCCCCAGTGGGAACCCAACACAGCTACCCTTGAGAAAGGCACCTAACCTTCACACTCAGGTTAATCATCCAGCTATATAGACAGGCAAAGAGCTTGCTAAGCGATAAAATTAGTGCTACACACTACAACACAGCCTGGCCGGACGGTAACACAACCATTTATACAGATCAATGAGCACACAGACAAAAAAAGGACGATAAATAGTTCCCACGGATACCAAGGTAACGGTCCAAGTCCTGGCTACACCCACCGCACACTGGATTGTAATTTGTGTCTTTTTAACCTGCTTCCCCTACAAATGCCGCTACGTTTAATCACGTTAGGAATGTTATAATTGAATTACAGCAGTACAGCTTTCTCCCCCTGTCCGCTGATTAGGGCTAGAGGGCCTGTGTCAGCAAGGAGGTGGATCGCTAACAGCAGCCACGCTTTAAATCCAGCTCCACTCAGACGGGGGTCCACCTCCGTGTTTTTGTTTGGAACACAAAAAGGCTTCTCATACAGCAAATACGTGTAACATGATTCGTCTGCCCCTTTAAACGCAGCCTCTCTTCATCTCTTCAGCTTGAATGTCGGCTCAGCGTCCGCAGCGGCTTCCTCTCCTGCACACTTGACCCTTCCCATAAGACACTTGGGCGATTAACAGCTTTCATGACTGTCTAAAACAAGCCTCATGCTATTACGGGCCAGAGAAACACTGCACAGATCAGGCGCATCTCATGCATCCTCTGTAACTGGTTATCCAGTACAGGGTCATGGTGAGTCCGTAGCCATCCAGGAAGCATAGGGAATATGGCGGCGGACACTCTGGATGGGATGCCAGCCGTTCGCATGGCTCACAAATATATACGCCCACAGCCACAAGACACGAGGGTAATGTAGCGAGGCCAATTAGCCTTATTGCATGTGTTTCGGGGGAAACTGAATTGCAAGAAAAAAAAAACACACGCGGACACTGTTAAACCACACGCATGCAGAGCTGGGGAGTGCTGAACGCACAGCCCGCGAGGTCTGTGCGAGAACAGCGTAACCCCTTGTCAGTCCACCGATGACCAATTATATTTCATTTACAAGAAATTCTGCTGGTATTACTTAATAATCCCTGGTACCATTAACAGACCGCATTGCTGTCAAAGCACATGCTTGCACACACACATGGAGACATGCATGCACACACACATGCACGCACACACACAATCATGCACACACGCATGCACACACGCAGATACTTGCACATGCATACAGACACACATGCCCAGGTGTGGCATTTCAGAATCACACAACAAACTATGCAAACCTTCAACTAGGTCACCAAACACACAGTGCTATCTATCTATCCATGATATCTATCCTCATCCCTGCTTGGTTACCATGGTGTTACCATACATTTTATTACCATCCCTGCAGGGATACCGTAAAGACCATCCCCATTCTTGCTGATACTACAGGAATATTTTTATTTTTCCCCCATTTCCGTGGATTATCGAGGATATCCGCAGCATTACCGCTTTCCCTTTCCCCGTTCCACCCTCCAGCGGAAATCCAGGAGCCTGCTCTCTCTGCCTCCCACCCGCTAAGGCCCCAAACCGGCCGAGCGCCACCCAGGAAACAAATCCCTCTTCTATATTCCCTGCGTTTTATCAACTATGACTTGACAGAGGGAGGTGCGTGGCTCAGCAGGCTAGGCCTGTGATCGGAAGGTCCTTAATTTGAGCCACATTTCCACTGGGCCCTTGAGCGAGGCCCTTAACCCCTCCAAAAATGCCCCAGGGTCACCAGATAAATAGCTGAGCCTCTGCTCAGACCCCAAGCTTTTACTCTCCCCTCTGTATGTCTTACGTCTTTAAAAAGGAGAACAAGACGGCATGCAGACACTGACATGCTGCGATGTACCCGTACTCGTACAAATGGCAAATAAAGCTTAATTTCAAATTTACACATTCAGGGAGAGTGAAAGCCTGACAGCGGCTCGGTGTCCGACTCAGAGGGTGGGAAAGAGCACAAGACGCTACTTACCACTGACATCATCGCCCCCGACCCAGGCGGTTGGCACAGATCCGCCTCATTCGCAGCCCATCTACCCCTCCTGCTGCCAGAACTGGGCCGAGCCCATCATCGGGGACGCTGGCTTCCCAGCTCCCTGCCTCTTCACACCCCGGCCCTCTGGTAAGCTCCATCGGTGCATCACCACCCACACCATCCAGCTCGGGGACAGCCTTTGTCCCCAAGCCATGCTGTCACTAAATAATCGGCAGCCTGCATCTTATCGCACACAGTTAACATCACACTTCTGCACTACATCAGTATTTCACTTCTTCTGTGATTTATTTGCACATCCTTATCCCCATTGCATCCTATTTATTCCATATTTATTGTTCACGTGTTCTTATCCTGCACTGTCCCGTCTTTAATTTACACTAGTGTTTGTCTTGTATCGCACTACTGGTTGTCATATCCCATGATGCACCTCGTCCCTCCCCCGCAACTGTGGCGCACAAAACGTCATTGTGCCGCACCGAACACACGTGACAATACGACGTGAAACTCGAAGCCTTAGTCCTCACTTGTACGAGCCACCCAGCTTAATAGCGGCTCCGGTCCTGACAGCTGAACACGCACACTGAGAAATGACCACCTGCTGCTTAAGGAGACTGTTCCGGACACAGAAGCGTAGCGTAGCCGCCATGGCAACGTGGGCTGGAGACAAGAAGAATGTAAATGGAGACGCAGTGTCGTCCCCATTCTGGCTGAATGTGCCTCATATCGCAGTGATGGATGAGACTGCCGGTTGTACTGTAAATAGGTGACAGGCTCGTATCAGTAAGGGGTTTAGTTATTCCCATTTTCCTGCAGTGTGATGTTAATTTATTATGTATGAAGCCCATAAATCTTAATTTTACAAAGGGAATGGAAGGATTCAACACAATCTGTTATAAAAAACAAACAAATCATTGTCACTTAGGTGAAAATAATACACAATTGATCAACTTGAAAGCAAACTCGCCGTTCCTCTGGCAAAGAGCAACAATGAAGTATTAACCCACATGTCAGAACTCATTGCGGACTGTCAGGCTAAAACCTAGCTTCACTTTCAAATTCCCAGCGGCTACGAGACAAAGGACCCGAGAGATTTATGGAGGAGACAAAGATTTGCTGGGAAATATACATCATTGGGGTGGATAACTCACAAACAGAAGGAACAGTCGGAGTGAGTGTATTGCTACTTAATTAACCATATGTGGCCATAGCAGACTTCACCATCACTACTCACGAGGGTAGTGATTCTCCTTTGCCATTTATGGTCAAAATAATTCATCTGCTTATCCAATGAAGGGTCACGCTGAGCCTACAGAATCAGTCTGGGTATGACCCTGGGAAGGATGCCAGCTCATCGCCGGTTCAGTTCATCGCCTGAACCACACGGCTTTCAAGCTGTGGAAGGAAACCAGGAGAACTCAGAGGAGACCCACGTGGCCACAGACACGACACGCGGGGCGGGGGTGGGAGTCAAACCCACATCCCTGGATGTGTGAGGTCAGAGCACCACTGCTGTGCCAAAAAAAATCAGACCTCATTTATGGTTCAACAGCGGCGCACTGCAACTAAAGGCGCAGGAAAATACAATGTCAACATGCAGGAAAACCTGGGCGTGTGTTTTGGGGCGTGTTACAGACCTCTATCCCTCGAAGAACAAAAAAAAAACCCGACTGGTGACCAGTGTGACTACCGCTGGGATCATCAGACCGGAACCGAATGAGCTGCCGCTCCCTCTGAGCCGCTCCGAAGCACCGCTGAGATATTCCGACTCGCCATTAATTCTGCCTAAATCCACCTTCCTGCCAGACAATACAGAGGATCGCCGTGAGCCCCCATCTGCTCTGTGAGTCATGAGATTTCACCGGAGATGAACATGCACCGAGCTCCACAACTTCCACATATAGCCCATCAAGACCGACATCGTGCTTTTGGGTCGGGTTATCAGACAAATTGGAAATGTGTTTCTTTTTTTTTTTAGCAGTCGACAGGCTGACATGTTGAATCTGCAGCACCGGTTAAACCCGCCCTGGCTACAAAAGCAATTAAACGCTCGCTAAAGAACAGCCAGCGGCCAAGGATTAATGTTTAATGGCACGATTTTCATCATTACCTCGGGTTGCTTTTAGCCGCGATCTGGGACAAAGGCACCAGTCAGATTGTATTCACAACACACCTTTCCCACTTGCCGATAACCTTGAAGGAACAGAACAGGAATGAGAAGTACAGGAGGGCCAGGACCCAAAGACACTAATATAGTATAAAACAACCAAACTTAGCTGAAATGGTCAAACTACCCTGGGGGGAGGGGGTAGTCTGGGGGAAAAAATACATTTATAATTGCTCCCCTAACCCTTATTTCCTTTTCAGTTCGATTGATTTTTCTTATACAAGACGTACGCTTATCAAACCCAAAACAGCGCGCATGTTTTAAACAGGAAGGTGAGAGGTCTAAAAGAGGTTATTAGAGGAGAATCTCACAGGAAGCCAGTCCCACTACCTCACACATCTCTCCTATTTCTCTAGCGCTGGAAGGACAGGAGAGGAGCAGCGGTGGGCGGCCCTTTCACCCCTTGGCCTTGGGAGTGACTCCCTCTGCATGCCCCCATCGCCTGCATGCGTTTAATCAGCTTCTGCAAAAGCCACCGCGGAGTCAGCCTCAATAACACGGTCCCCGGCAAGGATGACTTGTTTTTCCATCTTTTCACTCTAGGACAAGCAAAAAAACGCAAGCATCTGCATTTACCGCGAGCGAGACGAGTGTTGATTATAAGATATTTCAGTAAAATGAGCTGTGAAAACAACAATAATTCTCGATTTATGGCTACTCGTGTTAAGGCATTTGCGGTCCTGCTCTCAAGGCAGAGACGGATAAACAACTTCAGGCGCTCATATCACTCATATCTGCTTACGCTTATACCACCCAAAATGGATGCCTTCCAGCCTAGATTTCTCTGACTAATAATGTTGAATAATTTGGTGCGACTGCATAAGATGATTCTGACAAACCCTGCCGATAAACACACAAATGTGGCCGAAAGGTTTATGCGGCAGACAATGAAATTCGGGTGACACAAAAGTCAAAATGACCTGTCAGGACAATGACATTAATAACCTGAAATATACTTCAAATTTACTTATGACAGTATATAATCAGCACCAGCACCTAAGCAGCCATACAAAGCATCAGGAACACTTAAAAGTTTATCTGCAGCGGTACAGTTTCATTATTCACAATCCTCTGAAACCTTCCTTCATAAATCGTAATGACAGTGCAGAAGAACTCATTACAAGGTTGCCATAAACACTCTACTTTGGGATAAAGCGCCAAAATGCAAGCAATCGATATCCATTAATGTTTTTTTACAACCTTATTAAGAAGCCAGATAAACAGTCCTTAAATGAAGCGAAGAGAGAGTCTCCCAGTGAACTTGAAAGGCGCCGCCTCAATTACTCTGCAGTTCTCGGCTAATGCAAATGAAAGAGCCTCATTTCCCTGTCCGTCGCTAATGACCCTTTAAGTTCATCGGGCTCAATGTCAGTAAAGTACCGATACGGCTGCAGTCAAGGCAGCGGAACGAACCGCGCACCAGTTACGCAAACGCGCGACCTGCTTGAATTTGCATGCAGTGGCGCTTTTGTTTTTCAGCCTTAATTTCTTCTAATTTCTTGGGGTTTTTTTGTTGTTCATTAGAACAAAAATAGAGCACTTTCTCGGAAGGGGAAGCGGAAGCTTGACATTTTCTGTGATTTCATAATCAAACAGCGTTTCTCTACTCGGAATACTTCAGATTTTTCACTCATGTCGTGGAAGGCAGGGAGCAGGAGCAAGGACCCGATGGCATGTAAAACACACAGATTAGCAGCCTCTCCAGCCCAGACGAAAGCCGGGTCAGCGGCCGGATCAGGCAACTTCACAAGCGGAGCTGACAGCCCTGCTTACAACAACATGCATGCTGGTTCTCTGTGGGCCTGGAGCAGATCTCATCTGGGTCTCAACAATCACCACGCAGCCTCAGAACATTCCGGTAAAACTTTCCATAACAACACATTCATATTATTCGACCAATACCTTCATCATAAAACATCATTGTAAAAAAAGCCCAATAATAATAGCCAACAATGCAATCCCCTACAGGAAAGCACAGCGGCCTTTTGGTATGATAAAGTCATCCCGGCGCAGATTACGAATCTTTAAAGCTCAGCCAACACAGCAGAAAAATAAAATCCTTAAACTATTTGAATCGTGTCTTCCTGATGCCTGGAAAGGCGCTAGACCCATGAAGACCAGTCTGAGGACTGTGCGGCTTAGACACAGAATACCTGATGAAAGACGGACGGTTCCGAGGATAATGAATCCGCCTCCTTTTGTTACAGTCTATAGCTGCACCACAAACCCCCCACTCAAATGAGATGCCTCAGGTTTCCAGACGAGCTGAAATATTCCCTCCGCTCGCTTTCCATTGAAGTGCTCTCCTCTGATATGTTTCATATCGTTTCCCTTGATCTCCAGCAGAAAAGATACCTGCAGACTCCCAGTCGGTGGGTCTTAATAACACGCGGTACAACACCAACCAGGCTACCTGCAATAAAGACGAATTTGTTATTTTTGAGAAATGTAGCCTATTTACAATCGCAAAGTTTTCTGACCCAAATTCTGCGGGGGGAAAAAAAATTATCTGAAGCCACAGGTGAAATTCAGCTGCCCCCTGTCATTTCTGCAAAAAAATATGCCACGTGACAGATGTATTTCAATGAATACTTAAATATATATTACATGCTACAGTCATAACGCTATAGCAATAAACTATACGATCGAGTTAAATTTTCAAGTTAATGTGAAATTATTTTTCTGACTAGGCTACATTTATTCTCCGTGACCCTGTACTATAGATAAGCGGTGTGGAAGATGGATGGATGGGCAGATGAACGGACAGCAATTTAGGCTGCTTTTTTAAATCAGCAGAGCCAAATTAAATAAATATCGGACATTAAAATGTAGTAATTAAATTTACGCGCACTGAACAAAACGCCAGTGACGTCGTTTGGAACCGCGATCGGCATGTTAAACGCTGTTTTTCATATCGTCTGTAACTAGAAATTCTGCAAGGCACATATTACATGGAACTCCCGTGATGTTCTGTGTAGGCTATCTGTGTATTTGGAAGTGACAGCAGAGGCACCGGGTAATGTTTTGATGCGCTCTTTGACTTTGTTTTTATATGTCTGCAGTCTCGGGTAAATTCCCCATGAACTGCAAATCCAGCCAAGTTATGACTATGTGCTGAAATAGCTGTTGATAAAATCACCCGACCACACACACGCACGCATGCATGCACACACGCTTTTTTCAGTTCAGCTCGACCTCATCTCGCCAATTTTTTTTTTCACTTACGTCCCTTTTTGGCTGGACGTCTAGTCCAGACACAAGCTGTCGGCACGTTCCTGTGATCCTCGCCTGTTACGTGAACTTCTGTGCGCTGTCCTCAATTTTAAACTCCGCACTGTCCTGGCACCAAAGAGGATGCTCTCAGACTCCCCGAGTATGTCGGGAATTCGTACGCATAACAGATTCAAAATGTTTAACTTTGTCGAACTTCGTCAGCAGCCAGCCAGCTTTCGCTGTGGTGATGATGATGATGATAACATGCTGCCAACTGAATGCATCACCTCCTAAATGTCACAGGGACAGCCAGTGATTTTCCCAGCTGATAAGTTTTTTTTTTTATGTCCTCCCAGTCTAAAATCTCTCCTGATCCTTATTCTAGAAAGAACACAAACACACACGGTAACAAACAAACGAACGAGCTGTCACCCTTCCCATCACCAGAGGCAGGATCCTTCAGCCCACTAGGCTGTCTGGCTTGGTGTTATCGCTCGTTTCCTGAGGTTTTTTTTGTGTTCCTTCCCGTTTCGGCTACCCCCGGGGGGATTTCGAACTGCAAATCTGCAGTCAGCCGGATTCGAGAACGGCGCCTCGGGGTGAGATGAGCACTGAAGTTACTTAAGCAAGTAGCATGGAAGTCGCGATATCCGGCCCTTATCATCTCGGCCTTGTGCCATCTAGACATCCTGCTTCGGGAGCCTCCACCGCTGGGTGGCTGTAGGGGGGTTTACCGTGGATGTGACCCGACGCTTCCTAATCCACATCCGCTCAATGACAGGCCCCCCTCCCGCTCCTGCCCCCCCCTGCACCTCGGCCGCTCGGACATCCGGTCACAGCTGGCCACCGTAAAAATTTGCTGAAATGTCACCGGCTCCCTCAGAGAAGCCTCTGCATTTCCCAAGGATGGACTTCACCTCCTTCATCACGCACGTCCATAAAAAACACAGCAAGGAGTAACAAACTCACCGAAGACCCGATTAAACCCAATTCACGACTAGCCTGTTAACCAAACTGCGGTTAAAATCAGAGCAAAGCCCACCACCTTATTAAAATGAAGTTTATCTCTGGCAGCATGACCAGGTCCGTATTTTAGTGTTATTAACATGTCATTTTCCATAATTAACACATTCAGACATTCATCGTTACCCAAAACTCAATCGATTCCCTGATATAAAAAAAAAAAAATCAACTGACACATCAAGAACATTAGTCACAGGATTCTTTGTAGATTTTTGGCACATGGACCAAAAATGACATATGAGCATCGTACAGTAGAAAGCGACAACTGGGGGTGTGGAGGCTGGTGTCTACAGCCAGCCTCACCTGAGAGAGCCTACTGAGTACAAAGAGAAGGGATGGATGAAGATCTCTCTGACCTTCAGCAGGTCTTCTGAAGAACATCTTCTCACAGAAGCTTAAGTTCCTTTTACCTGAATATTTCTAAAGTAAATATCAGAGACTCTTTGATAGAACCAGTGATTAATTAATTCATTAAATGGGCAAAAACATTACACGCCTTGCTTTTAAATTAATAATTAGATTACACAATGGGGTTCATTGTCTGACAGGTCATCCAGGGGGTCTCCTGCCCTGTGTTTACTAGGATAGGGGTCAGGCCTGGTTAAGGAAGACTGATAGGTGGGTGGATGGATGGATGACTGAATGAAGGATGGATGACTGGATGGATGGATGATTGAATGTTTGGATAGATGACTGAATGTTGGATGGATGACTAGATGGATGGATGGATGACTGAATGTTTGGATGGATGGATGGATGACTGAAAGGTTGGATGGATGGATGACTGAATGTATGGATGGATGGATGGATGACTGGATGGATGGATGGATAGATGACTGAATGTTTGGATGGATGGATGGATGACTGGATGGATGGATGGATGGATAGATGACTGAATGTATGGATGGATGGATGGATGACTGGATGGATGGATGGATGGATGGATAGATGACTGAATGTTTGGATGGATGGATGGATGACTGAAAGGTTGGATGGATGGATGACTGAATGTAGGGATGGATGACTGGATGGATGGATGGATGGGTACGTAGTGCAGATGCGCCTTGGTTATATCAAACAAAGCAAGTTCATAAGTGACACCCCCCCCCCCCACCCCACCCTTTACCGGCTGCAAGAAACTCGGTGGAGTGCACAGACCGCCTCTCGCCTCAGTGACGTGTGAAACATCATTTCATGTCAAGTTCGGGAATAAAAAGAAAACTTGATGCTGGTAGCCAAGTGCCCGACGTTCCTGAGGTCGCACCTCATCCAGAGGAGCTTCATTTCGCGATTAAACACGTGAGTCGGTATGAGAACGCGGAAAGGCGCTGACAGCTGTAGTTTTACAGGTGGGGAAGCTGGGTACGGCCGGGGATCGGCTGACGGAGGACACAAAGGGGCGAGAGCATCCCCCATCGGCAGGGATTCGCAGGAGCACAGTTTGCTCGCGGTCTTTGTGAACAGCACGCAGAAATAACGACCTTTGCTGGGGCGGCCATGTTGTGCCAGATTGCCATCTCTCCAGTGGTCAGTCTCTAGCTTAGGAAAATATATGCAGGAAATCAGTTTTGATTACTGATATTATCAGGAAAATGTAATTTCCTAACTCTTGATTTGCTCTGATAAAAAAAATAATAATAAAAAATACTCACACATGCTGGTGTAACATTTCAAAATCATGACTGGGCTCATTTGAATACAGACGTACAGACCATGACTATTGGATGCTGCTCAAACCAATCAGAATCCTTTTGAGTGGCTCATCGGGTGATGAGAAGTGGATGGCAGTTATGAAAACCTGGCTGACTGGTGTGGGAGTCCCCGACGCGGCTGTGGGTGCAGACCACCCTGGGCACTGCACTTTGCCCGTCAGCGACTTGCAGTTGCTTCGTCCTCACTGCGATTTCTGCTGCCAAAGGCATTATGGCAACGAAGGAAAGAAATCTGTCTTGCGTCTAAGAGGGGGTGGGGGAGACAGTGTCACAGGGTGATTAAGTTCACAGATTCTCACTGCAGCTGCTTCAAAGGCATGCGGGAAGCTCCATCACTGCTTCAATCCATCCTGTGTCAATTAGACACCAGGACACAAGCTCTCCCCTAAATGAAGAAGCACAGCGGGGGCGAGAGTGTCTTTAAACCCTCCCCAGCCTGTCTTTCTGCTTTCATTCCAGAAAAGAGCGAGGGAAAAAAAATTAGGAAAAGAGGGAATTTCTGTGGCACAGAGTTTAAGAAATGTGAAAGAAATTTGGGAGAAAAAAAAATGCTAAAAATGTAGGGTTCGTGATTTCTAGCCACAAAAATGCTGAGGCAGGGTGGTGGGAGCCAAAGGCGCAGTCGTCTCGGCGGCGGGCGTCCGTACGCACGCGCGGGCACACAAAGCCAACAAAACGAAAGTTGGCCTCTTTTCAAAGCAAAGGGGAACCAGTTCGAGCCAGAACAATAACGAACTTCAGAACAGCACTTTCAAAGAAGCCGTTTTACTCCCCCGGCTGACTGTCAGGCCAGGGAGCGGAACAGGGATTTGGGATTCCAGCCGAAAGCGCCCCTTTGCCGGAGCGTAATCCCCGCTCCATTAACCCGGCCGAATGCTCCGCTCCGCATGGCCCCCGCAAGTCCTGTTACCGGCAGCAACGGAGGGTCACGTTTAAACTGCTAAAAGAGTATTAGCTGATTAACATGCCGGTCGCGGCAAACCGACCCCATTGGATTCATAGGGGGAGCGTGAAAAAACCACCGGTGACACTTAATAATCTATTATTACAATTATTTCGTAACACCGATAACGATAAAAACACAACCGTGCCACTAGAGAAAGAAACAAAGAGAGACGACAGAACTGCAGCACAAACAGGCACCACTGTAAGGATGAGAAGGTGATTAAACGTGGAGTCTTCAGCAGGTTGTACAGGTACCTAAATAGTATGTTGGGCAAGAGGGTGGGTGAGGATCGCCTCACACCCCAGAGTCATGGGTTCGAATCGGACCCCAGCCCGTTGGCGCTTTTCCACTGCCACCAAGAACCCAGCCACACCGTGAACCAGCAGTTTCCCATTGTCGTACCCGAGCCGTACCTGCACTGACACCACCCTGCTTACTAGCAGGGCCAAATGTGTGACCAAACCGAGCTGGTTGTGTCACCACCACCTGATTGGTCAAAATGCAGTGGTGATCTGTGCCTATATGCGTGGATTATCTGAAGGAAAAAGGGCATAATCTATATATTATTCATTATTGATATTATGGCACGTCGCAATGTATTGATGCATTCCTAATAACTAGGAACCCGAAAGTTTCCAAGCACCCACTTAAGAAAGTACTATGGAACAGCTGAATAGAATGTATTCGTGATGCATATTTACGCAAGCGGATGATAATTCCGCTAGCGTTTGTTGCTAAAATGAGACTGCGATTTTCACAGACGTGCTAACGGAAATTAGCACATAGTTAACCAAGACGTACACCGTGGGAAGAGTAAATTGGCGCCTCTTCGGTTTTATGTCACTGTCGCTCCCCAAACCCGGCAACACCTTTACCGAGGCGACCCTTCTGCAATGGAAACGCCAAGCGAGCCGGAACCGCGCTATAACTGGGCTCTCCTAAGGGTACAGCTCAGTTCCTGCATGCCAGTGGAAAAGCGCCATTTGTGAAACTAGCATTTCTTCCCCTTGTTCATGTGACCCCCCCCCCCCCCCCTTCCAGTACTCTGCTACCTCCCACACTCCAAAAGTTCAGGTAAATCGTGTCTGCCGTGCGTGGCTGCCTATCACTGGCACCCCGTCCTGCTCTGTCTCACAGCCCCCGCCTCTCAGGAGGGACTCCTGAATCACCAGCAGCCCCCTTGTCTAACTGAAGATGGGTGGGAATTCTCACGGGGGCGGCAAGAAAGCCCTCGGGCTCACTGTACAATTAAGGTACCCATGGCAACTGCATAGCCCGAGACCTCATACTGCCTGAAGATCAAAGATCCGACATACCATCACGTTGCTGAGCACAGAGCCCGTCTCCAAAAGAAACAATACTCTGCATCGTTCTAAAAACCGCAAGCATGCAGAAAAACTTACGGCCGATTAATGCGATTCCCCCATTCAACCTGAAGCTATACATTTATCTATATATTATTTTTATAGACTGTACTGTACTGTACTCCATTATAATTTACGGTGGTATAATGAACACACCTAGAGTCAATAAACAATTACTGGGGACAGGCTGGGGGTGTTGTCTACCCCTCAGGGGAAGACAGTAAAACAAAACTATCCTGCCGCCATTCCTCTCTCTATTTCAGTCATAAAGAGGATGAACGAAAGAGCAACAAAAAAAGAAACAAACCACATGCATTACTGAAGGCAGCTAAGATAATGCAATAAACGAAAAAAGGAAAATAAATACAGTGAATATCTATGACAGATAAAGGCGTGTTTAAAATGCAGTGCACTTCTTCCAGACTACAGATACCGGAAAGAGTCGCCTTGTGCACCGATGAGGCCTGTGGGGATAATGACCCTGACTGGGTAACGACGCAGCCAGGAGTGGGGTAAAACAGAAAGGTACACAGATTTCTTTATTTAGACAGGGTCACACCGAGCTGGCAGCTAGACACGGCTGACAGCCTACAAAAGCACCTTCAGAGATGTTCCGGGGAAGATGGTCCGTGATGATCCCGGCCATCCTGGGAGAGACGGCACTAGCTTTTCAGTTTTATACATAAAGGTGATTTTAAAGAAAAACAAAAGGGAAAGTGAAACAAAACCCATTAGCGTGCGGCGTGTTTTTAGCGTGTGGCGTGTTTTTAGCGTGCGGCGTGTTTTTCCAGAATCACACGCATAACTAACCTCTGGCAGGATTTCTGTCGACCGAGTGCCTAAGGTTACTCCCCGGAAAACGGATTAAACGTCTGGGACCTCCCCCCCCTTCAAAGATGGAGCCCGATAGGGAACTTTCCGGAAAGCTACCCCGATCACCAGTGACTCATTTTAACATCCCTACTCCTGCATCCCGTCAGCAAAGACCCCAACTCTGACCTTCTTCTGAAAACAGCAGCTTGCTGTCTCCGTGGCGGGGGGGGGGGGCGTCACGGCCTTCTGGCCCTGTTAAGTGCAGCCCACTTTCATTCGTCAGATGGGGAAGGAAAGAGGCGATGGTGCCCATGCCCGGAGGAGCGAACACCAAAGGGGCAGCAGGCCAGGCAGCGCCACGTCACACAGGTTAGCCGATGCCCGGCGGGAGGTCGTTTTCGGGGCTTTTACGGCAATCACAAAGGCAAAGTTTCGGCAAATCCCAGCCGCTGGGATTGGCTGGCATAAAAATCAAACCTCCTTCTGAAGATGAATTCTTGGATGTACCTGTAGAAAGCTACCCTTTCTGCGTCTGGCTGCCTGCTAAAGCCAGGCTGTGATGTCGGGGGAGGGGTTCGGGGTTTGCTGGCACCGCCGGAGCTCTCCCACCAGCTGTCACTGTGTCGTACGGCCAGCCAGCTCAGAGGTGGTGCCGTCGTGTTCCCTACCGGCCCAGAATCCTCAGCGCCTCCCCACCACTTACGGGTTAAAGGCTGATCGCTAGGCCGACGTCCCACTCGGCTCAGATCGGCGCTTCCTCTCGTCTCTGTCCATCTGTCAGGGCGCGGAGACGCTCGCCGGCCAAATGTGCCGCCCGGCAGAGATTAGCCAGCGAGCCTCAGCCTAATTAATTCTAACTGCTGCGGGAAAACTCTGCTTGGGGGGGGCAGGGGAGGGGAATATATAAAACAGGAAGGATGGCGGATGCCATGACACGAGCGGCGGGCCGATGCATGAGGGATAGGCGCATCAGAGATGTGTGAGGACTTCAGAAGTGCAGCACTGCAGATTTCACGCCAGATTACATGACAGCTTCCACAGATCTTTTGTGCATTTTGTGCAACAGAGGTGCCAGGTATAAATTACAGTGAGCTGAATGCACCTATAGATTTGTCAATATAAGATTTATCAGAAGATAAGGGATTATCATATATAAGCCCGGAGGTATATACAAGGAGGTGGCCACAGGGGGCCCTGCTAAAAGCTGATTGGCCCCCAGAGGGCCCCCTCCCCTGTCACTCACCACTTTAAAGCATGCCATTCTCTAATAATAAGAATGGCCCCCTCTGTATGAATTATGGCCCCACCTTAAAAAATCATGGAATCATCCCCGTATAAGCCAATATTGTTAGATCGACTATAACTGAAATTGTTATAGATATATCTTCCATGACTACATCTCCAGCACAGGCTTGTATATTAATAGTTATATAAACATACAAGTTGTTTTTTCACTTTTTTGCCATCACTTCAGAAATAGGCTCCTTACTATCTGATTCCTAGTCGGATTCACCTCGACTTTCACGGGTCACCGACGTTTAAAAGGCACCATTTTTAAGGAAGCGCGGGCATGACCGCCGCACGTCACATGCCTGAAGGCAGGCGGTGCGGTAAACGTGGCTCGCCGTGCCCCTGCTCGGCCGCGGTAGGCGCCAACGACGGCACCGCGCTGAATACTAAACGAGGAACCTCGTTAAAAAAAAAAAAGGAACACTGGTCACTGTGCCATCCGCCGGCGTGGAGAGAGGAGCCGCTGAGATACATCATGGAGTATGACGGAGATGCGCGGTGTAGGTCTCACTCACCGGGCCACCTGCTGCCCGTCAGCGCGAGGACACGCAGACGGGATAACAGGGGAGCTAAATGGTGAAGATAAGAGCCCCTCCCATCACAGAGAATTCCAGTACAGTCCCTTATTCTGGCCCACTGCCCCTACATACTAATTGCACTCTCCTCGTTGTGTACCGGAATGTGAGCTGGAGGTGGGGGAGCACAGTGGAAAACAGGAGTGCCGATATCGTGTAAATCACTCCAAGCTCGGGACAGCGAAACAAAGATATGGCTAAGGCCTGTTCCACAAGTCCTGGCAGCAAACATCACCCTGGCAAGGCAGGAAGAACCCGCAGTGGGAACAATGCAGATACTCAGACACACATACCTTATGTTCAACGTGCGGCTGCTTCTTTAATGGTGCAGCAGCGATAAAGTCATCCCATGCTCTTAATCCAGCAGAGTATTATGGAGAGTAAAGTCAAGAGCGTAGAACACAGTATTAAGTGAGCTGAGCGTAAACTGAAAAAAGTCAAAAACGAGATTTGAAAGGGATTACACACTGATCTCAGATTCAATTTAATATTTAATCGGCAGTAAATTGACCCAGCATGCTACTGACGAACTCTACTGACGAGGAACTTAATAATCTACCTTCAGAAAAAGACAAAGGTTAAGCTGCATTTGAAAGCTTAAACCGTACTCGTAAAACATGTTACGTTTAAAGATTACAAGGCAGAAACAGCTGCTTCAGCTCGTGCGCAGATCATAAAACCATTTCAGGGCCAATAGTGATTGCGCAAGAAGACAGACTCCTGTCTGGTTTGATGGGCGCCGTGGGTTCATGTGTGAGACCGAAGGGGATACCGCCGAATCGAAGCGAGCCGCCACGTTGCAGCAGAGAGGCGTGGCAGCTTTGCATTTCATTAATGAAGAAATCCTGAAGAATGGCCCACGGGGAAGATGGTCTCACTTCCCACATGAAGCCTGATCTCACGCAAGACGTCCTTGGAATAGCAGATAATCCCTAACAATGTTCCAAACAGCAGGCGAAGGCATTGACTTGACATCAAACTGAGTCACACAGCATCGCTTTGCTTTAATTTCAGCCCACTGGCAGTAAATATAGCTTGCAATAGAAAATACTTACGCAGGCAATATAATCTGTGTGCTAACGATCAAATTGCGTCCTGCTATTTTCGGCAGGTTTTCCCAACGAATTAGGATGTAAAAACAAAATGAGCGACACACTAATGCATATATATTCATATGAACTGCCAACTAGCTGGAGAGTAAGAGATTCCCGATGCAGCAGAAACCCGCTGTGATATCACGATGGCACCATCTTAGCAGTTGTATCGGAGAATCAACAGATTACGTAACACCATGGACGACAAATCACACACCCACTGCACAAGGCCCTGAGCAGACAAAAGAGTACATTCAGTGACAGACTCACAGAAGTGCCCCTGTTCTCATGAGCACAACCTGTGGTCTTTCCTGCCAGCTGCTATCAGACTCTGCAGTCAGTCGCTCCCCTGACCTCCTTCACCAGATCATAACTGTCTGCCTTACACACACTGTTTTTGCAGATAGTACTTTTCTCTTACTTGTAGTTATATAGTCATTTATCTGTTTGTTTGTTTATTATTGTCACTGTCATTATTCATTTATAATTTACTATTGTATCCATTTATATTGTGTCTCTGACCTATTGATGCTGTAATGCCTGAAATTTCCTCTGAGATCTAACTATCTCAGAGTTTCCCAATCCAGTCCTCAGGCACCCACACACAATGCACATTCTGGGTGCTGGGAGGGAGCAAAAACGCGGACTGGCTGTCAGTCCCCGAGGATCGGACTGGGAAACACTGATGTATCTAATAGGGGTGTTGTCTGGGGTGCAGCTGAAGAGTTTTAATGGAGCTGAAAGGTACACTCCCCTTTAAAGGTACACTCCCCTTTAAAGGTATACTCTCCTTTAAAGGTACACTCCCCCTTAATACTCTCTTCCCATGTTCCAGAATGTCAAGGCGCCGATCCTCTCAGAATTAACAGAAAAAATTACCAAATGACCGAGATACCGGGGACACAGACGGCTCCTAGCAAGATGGTGGGAACTGAACCAGGTACATCTCCAGTGCTGTGGAACGTGCTGCCGTGTTGCCAACTTGGCAGTGACCAAATCGTACACGTGTGCGAGGCCGTCCTGGCGAGAGATCACAGCTCACTGGAAGTGCCCCAGCAGAGAAGGATAGGTGCACACCTTCAGTTTGGGCCATGCACCTTTAACACCGTGCTTCTCTAAGATGTTACGGCAACAGTGGGGAGGCAAAAACATGGTTTGCAAACTTCACTCAGAAAAATAAGAGAAATCTTCCATAAATCTAGGTACACCTACGGCTGTGTAGCCTTTGCTAAAGCAGTGACACATAGCACTGGCCATGACACATAAAAAATGCAGAGGACGACATCTTCAGTGGCTTCACAGCAGCCACATTTGGCTCTGTCATTTGGATGAGATTGCTATTTCAATATTTACATCATCGAAAGTTTGCCAGGGTGGGTGTGGTCTCCTCTGTCGTTATCTGAGTACTTAGACTTTGAGCAATGTCAATAAAGTTGAATCTAATCTAATAGTTGCCCATCTTCTCTGCTTCAACTCATACCAAAGTCAACAGCAAACCATCGGAACATGCTCCAGCATCCTTTCGTAGACTCGGTGCCTCACGACAAACCCTGTCGGCAAACTTTTCACTCTTGGTACCGCCCTCTGGCCCCAAGGCAGGTTCACTTCACGGGCAGGAACAAAAACTCGGAGCCTAGTTCTGAGTACCGAGCCGCGGGAGCGAGAGACGGTAGGCCTGTCCGTCCGCTCAGGTTTGTCGCAGTCAGACTTTGCTGCAAGTGAGCCCTGACAGGAACACGGGACGCATCTGCAATCAAAGGCAGGAGGAGCTCCTTTGTTCAGAGGATGCAGAACCGGCCAAAAAAAGGGTTGACATTCTTTGTCAAGTACTATGTTACTAAGCAACAGAATTAAACTATACCACTCCATTTGAGAAAATGATAAATCTGATCCCTGTTGTCAACAATCGCAAAACGTAGCCTATTATTGCACCAGGAAAGTTAAAAACTACAGCAGGATTCACAACGTTACAAGGCTTACGGGGAAAACGCCGGAATACGTGAATCCGAGATGGCATTTGAACTGCGGAACGGGTCACTATGCCGCATTTCATTTCAGAGATACATCCAGGGGTGAATTAATGCATAAAATATCCTAAGCTATAGCCTAGGGCCCCCCAGCAAAGATCAGGACCCCGCCTGGCCTCAGGAAAATGGGAATGGTTAGATAAATCAGGAAGTTAGCAAGATAAGTTAATCCGCCCCTGGATACATCCATGAGGCTGCGAAGGGCGGGAGGCTGTCAGAGCAGCAAGAAGGGTGGGGGTGCCTGGGACCGGGACGCTGTCTGGGTTCAGTCCCCTCCTGAGAACGAGGTTAGACCCCACATGGCGGACAGGCCCCGATCCACGTAAAACACGAGACCTCACGCACGTGGAAGATTGCCGCCCCCAATCCCGCCAAGCCCCCGCCGTGAATTAAGCAGCACGTGGCCAGCGCTTACTCGCGTAAACGGCCGGACACCTAAGCTCTGCCGGTAACAGCCTGTGACGCTCATCTCAGACCCACTGGAATATTACGTAAGCAGGCCGTTATGCAATCAGCTAAGCAGTGAAAACAGAAGGAAGGACATTCAGGTGGGGGGAAAAGCGATTCTCCATTCAGCTGCATGACCAGCTGGACAGACGAAAAAATAATACCACACAGTGCCGGTCATAAAAGGTACTCCTACTGACCCCCTGAAGCCGGTCATTTTAGCAGGCCACTCCAGTGAAATCTCGAGTTTACTCACAGAGTAAGAGCTAGAGTACTTACTATATCATTATGCAACTCTTAGGCGTCTTTATGCAGCAAACTCCTCAATAATATGTACCTGTCTTAATATAAAAAATGTTCTTGAGATGACAGGAGAACCTGGTCCATTGAGCACATCGGTAAACCATTAACAAAGTACAGATAATGCACTGACTGTGTGATTTTCACCAATGACGAGAGCACGCCGCTTATCCAAAATACCAGATAATCTACCGTAATGATGCTTTTTATCCCTTATATTTTTGTGCAGTCTTTTGTATAATTGATTTTTTTGATGTTCTTTATAGACTTTTCAGTGTTAGAGTCTCTAATCTCTTTCACTGCACAAAAAAACACAGCAGGGTGATTCTAAATTTGTATTAAATAAACACTGAAATACAAAAGTGTATTACATTTGGGATATTTAAAGGAGTACGACTGCATATGACCTGCGACAGGGCAAAATACTGTTGCTCAAGAATGAGTAATCACTGGCATAACACATAATGATAAATAATAATTCCCAAAACATGCCAAAAATGCTACCTCACTTTAAAAACTACCAGACGCTCACAACTGACACAATTTAACTTTAACAGATATCATTTAAAAAAAAAACAACTTTATAATTGTGAATAAAATATCACTATTTGAATTTTCATGCGTTGGAAATGAACTGCAAGTAACAGCAAAATCATTTTGATCTGTTGAGATTCCATGTCACATAATGGAAATTCTATAATAGATCTGCAACGACATTTTGACTAACAACAATGGGGTCTCTCGATATCAGGTGTTCTGTTCAGACTAGTCAGTTTCATACACACCCGTATCTCTCATTTAGCCACAAGCAATGAAATGACGCGAGTGTCACAACAGGATTTGATCTATGAAATGTGTTCCTCTGGCCAAGAAGACAGCTTTAACAACAAAGAGAATCATCTATCTGTAAATCTTTCACAGTGATGTAATCTACTATACATTATGAAAAACACATGCTTAAATAAAGCAATTCTGAGTTTACCATCACTACACTGTGGTAAGTATTGTCTATGCAAGCTGACAGTTAGCAACACAGTCAGCTGATTCCCGTTATGGTAATCAAGGCTGGTTGCCAACAATTGGAATCTGGTTCCTTTGCTTACTTCCACAGTTTGGCTGTACATCTTCGGGTTAAACTAACCCTCCTTTCCCTCGAAATGTATTGTGGCTTTGTGAATAGCCAAGGGAGATTGCATAACATCTCAATAAAATATGCCCAAATGAAAATTGTTTCTCTGTTATTACGTGCTCCTTTATTGGTATCAATATCACAGATTCTGAATGAAAGCTAAATCCTGACGAATCTGCATCAGAATTAACTCGCGGCCATTTCTCAAATCCACGAATGATTTATTTACCACTGTTTAACTGAACAATTAACTGAGCACACTTTATTATGATTTATTATTCATTGAGGTAACAATTTATATAAGCCTGCATTTTTGAAAGCTCTTTAACTCGCATTCCATTACATGCATTCCTAAAACTTAAGTGTTTAATTTAACCAGTAAATTAAATTGGCAACTTTAAGTGATGGCTTCAATTTGATCTAATCTGAGTATGATAATGATTTCAGATGCTTCAAAGCAAATTAATTAAGATGCCAGCTGGAATAAATCCTGCAGATCCCAAGGCCCCTAGAGTCCGGAATGATCAAACGCTGAACTTCCGGCGCAAATAGACAGTGAGGGGAGGCTGTAAGTCAGCGGAGTGGCTATTTTATCGTGTTTCGGCTGAAATCCTCTCTGAAAACGTCTATAGGTTATACCACACAGGTTGTCATCTCAATGTTAAAGACACAGTAGTTGTTCCATGGTTAAAAACCCTTGGTCTCTTTCAGAAGAGTCTACCCCTATGAAATGACCTGCTTCACGTCAGGATAAAAACAGACGGCTCCACATTTACAATGTGGCAAAAAAAAAAACATCGTTCCAATGTTTGAATGTGTATTTTACAAACTTGACACACATTAATAACATGTTGTTATCTCTTTAAAAAGTTACTGCCTTCACGTTGTATACACAATGACAACAGACTAGTTTGTATGAAGACTACGTGGCGCTTAGCCAAAAAAACATGCAAGATTGAATGTGAGAGAATAATGCATCTTGACAAGTCTCTTTCAGTGTCTTGTAAAAGGCTGTAATGTTACTGAGCTATCGCTCCGGGCTGTGGGTATGGGTGTGGGTGTGGATCCAGTCCCCCACCCCCCGTCTGATTGGTTTTACGTGCGCATGTAAAGACACTCAACAGTGAAACACAGAGGTGAAACTGATGGATGGATGGAATCAGATGCACTATTTGTGTGCTCGATCGCTAAGAAAATCTCCAGACAAAGCCCGGCGGATACTCACATATACAAAACGCCTCTTTAGTATGATGTTGATTAGGCATGAAGTTACCTTATGAAGTAACCTGGAAATCGCATTTAGCAGCGGTTATGGTTGTTTACCCTACAGAATGATTGTTGCTGGTCCAAATACCGAAAGTGTGATTCAAAAGCAATACTTAATACCAGCGTACATATCTCATTAAATAATCATTCATTTAATTGTTTAGCAACCATAATTATGTAATTCAAGGTAACGTTTTATTGTTAGACTAGATTTATCGCCATATATATTTTTGTTGCATTTTTCACTTAAAACAAACAAAAAACAATGATTCACTAAATACATCCACAGTCAAAATCGGTGAACAGCTCAACCAAACCTGGCTGATTAAAAATTAAAACAAAAGGCGGCTCTCACGTTGCTCTGGACGTGTATTCGGGTGCCTTTTCATGACTGCACACCCTGTCTGTAATCCAAAATTCACATTAATATGAAAAACTTTCCAACACGTGCGTGCGTTTAATTGTTATGCAAACAGTAAATACTCAATATCGCTGACTGCACCTTCCCTGATTTATTATCTAACTAGCAGGAGTTGCGCCCGGTACTTGTGAGCGTTTCCCCGCTTATTCCTATAGCATAACTCGCAACTTTAATTCCTTTCAGCTGTTTCAAAATACGCAGCGAAGCAACTATAGGCTACCTCTGGGGGGGGGGGGCATGGATTTTTATTTAACTAGCCGATTGTTAAATTGTGTCATTTTAATTGTCACACACTGCTGTCCGCCTGTGTACTTCGAGGGAAACCTTACTGACGAGACTCCATATTAAGATCTGCACGGGCGAGTTGGGAGAAAAGGCAGATTGTCGCGTATGACCCGAACCCGAGAGCCGTAAAAGGGTCCGCGGGGCTTCGCATTTCGGCTAGACGCTCAGCCGAGGCCGATCGGCGGCTGCTCCGGCTCCGGCGGCAGCACTGAGAGAGTCGGCGCGGCGTAGCCCGCCGTGTCACGGCGCATAGCCGGGGAGCCAGCGGCATTCCAGCCCGGCAGCTCCTCCGAAGCCACATACCGCAACATGCTTCCATAAAGGCAGTCGGTCTACTCACCCACTTTCCGTGACAGATCTTGACGCAGTAGAGCTGAAAGGTTTATCTGAACTTAAGCTGGGGGGTCTTAAATAGTAGCGTCCCGCTCCTCTGACACAGATAGATCGCCTTGGCGAAACGTGAGAAGCTTCGCCTGCTCACGCAGCTAAGATCATCGACAGGAAAACAAGACCCGTGAGTCGTCCCTTCGGTCTGCGTAGTC
The DNA here is from genome assembly GCA_025773925.1 of Cryptomyrus ogoouensis. NCBI lineage: Eukaryota > Metazoa > Chordata > Actinopteri > Osteoglossiformes > Mormyridae > Cryptomyrus > Cryptomyrus ogoouensis. The sequence continues at coordinate 2,691,136 of JAOYFF010000049.1, forward strand.
CCGATGCGCACCGATAATAAAATAGGGTGTGAGCTGACCCCGCCGTTCCAGAAGTGTTTGCATAAAAAGAAATGCATTCCAGCGAGTGAGATGTTAGGAACAGAATCCAACATCCACGTTTGTATCACAGTACAAAGCATGCATTTTAAAGTTTTGTAACACCAGATGGAATCTGACTGATTTTATATGCCCGTACATATCTGATATATTACACGTTATTCCGAAAACGCACGCCACCCACAGAGAGACTATATATTTAAAAACACAGTTCACAATTAACGTCAGATTATCTGCAATGTACAAATACAATGAATGTATATCAGAGATGTATGACCCAGTTAGAAAATGTGGAACAATTTTCCACCCACTGGCGTTTTCTGTCCCGTTGTTTTTCCTAGCAACTGAATATGCGACGTTTGTACAATCTTTATGCATATCAATTTGTATTTAACATTAATTTCTTAAATTTGCACGTTAATACACAGATGGATCGTCAGTAAAATGAGGGATTTGATCCAGTACAGCCACAGTGACTATGTAATACTATTGCAACTCACTGGGGAAAATACAGACAAAAACAACATTAATTTATGTCTGAGATTGTGTTTAAACAAATCAGAAAATGTAAGGCATGCGAGGAGTCCGTGCTCTATGTGCAATTACATATGGAAAATGATAATGTGTGGAAAAGTCTATAACACACAAATTCTTTCCTTAGAAAATGATTTACAGAACAATTTATTTCACATAAACATGTGAAACCCTAACCAGACAAGGATAAATTGAACTAAAATATAGGCCTGCGTTTTACTTTGTTATTTGAGCTCGGCTCTGGAAACGATTTGGATCGTATTCTCTCATCTGTAAAGGTCACAAAATCAATAATGTCACAAAATCAGCTGAATGTCTGGCGATGCCTCCCGTTTAATGGGTTCAGTTCGTCTGGTCGTCTCGGTTAATAATCTTGTTAATAACTCTTTTCCACGACTTAAAACCTAGCATCCTCTTAGACTATTTACTACAACCGATATCGATAAAGTTGGATTTTCCACAGGTCAGACGAGGAACTGGCCCGTAATTGTATAATGTATTATCCATACTGCATTTGTTTTAATTAATAGAAAAGTAATTCAGCTAAAACTGAATCATCAATGAGTCAATTAAAAAAATTAAGGGTGTACCCCCACCCTGGGGCATGTGCTCCCTGAAACAGGCTCCCGGCCCCTCCCACCAAAACCCATGGTCCTGTATTGGATGGATTGATGGATGGATGGATGGATGGATGGATGAACGGACGGATGAATGGCCTGATAAAGACAATGATAAAACGACAAAATTTAATTTTCATGTCCTGAAAGCAATGTGCAGCTTTTTAAGCATGAATTTATTAACATTTATCAATTTTATGTATTATAAAGTTTGGAAAGGCTAATATATAACTTTTATTATATTACACCTGAATTGAAATCGAAACGACTTGTGAGCCCAAAAACTTTGCGGTTTGGAGTTGATGATGCTTTTAGGGGTCCTTGCTGTTCAAAATGAAGCCGCTAGTAGGTGCTGTCGTTCTCTCTATTCGTCGCACTTTCTTCAACATTGAATCTAAATACAGTGCTTAAGACTGAGAAGCTGCGCCATGCAGGTGCTTGACCGGAGGAAGCGAAGTAGTCCTCGGTAAGTTTTGCAGACCAGAATTGCTGTCTGCTAAGTCAGTGATCATCAGTGATCGAAAATGGTCTCTCAGAATCTAAAAAAGGGGGCCTTTTCAATCATTTGGGGAGAAAGTGTCTGCCTGTCTGTGTCAGGCCTGTCTCTGTCTGTCTGTCTGTCTGTCTGTCTGTATGTGTCTGCCTCTGTCTGTGTGTCAGTCTGTATGCCTGTCTGTGTCTGCCTCTATCTGTGTGTCAGTCTGTATGCCTGTCTGTCTATGTCTGCCTGTCTGTGTCTGCCTCTATCTGTGTGTCAATCTGTATGCCTGTCTGTCTATGTCTGCCTGTCTGTGTCTGCCTCTATCTGTGTGTCAATCTGTATGCCTGTCTGTCTATGTCTGCCTGTCTGTGTCTGCCTCTATCTGTGTGTCAATCTGTATGCCTGTCTGTCTGTGTCTGCCTGTCTGTGTCTGTCTGTATCCCTGTCTGCCCATCTGTCTGCCTGTCCATCCATCCTCCAAAATCAGAGTACAGTGCGGGGGGTTCTGTGAGGCTCTCTATTACATCACAAAATATTTGTGTTTCTCTGATTCCCGCACTGGCAGGCTTTGTCATGTTTTACATGTGGCCTGGAATACAATCATTAGTCAGTAATCTCTCATGGTAATGAGTTACCCATGTCTAAGCCTCATGAATTAAATAGGAGAAGTGCTTGTCAACATTAAACTTCCCAGTGCTGGTGCTAGATATGAATAATAATCCTCCATTTTCTATTTTGTGACATCGCCACACCACAAATTGCCGTTGCATCCAACCCCATGCGTATTTCTGTCCCAGTTACCCATATTTCTCCAGGTGATGGATGCTGACACTAAGGAAATATATTATTTATGATCTTGAAATGACAAACCTAATAATTCCTAATAATAATACATTTTCCCCCACAATGAATAAAAAATGGCTCCGTGAAAATGATCTTTTGAGTTCTGCTTTGTGTCATCGCTGCACAAAGTTAATCTTAGACTGAATTTGGATGTAGCGCATTGTCATTATCATGCAGAAACAGTGTGGGTCTTTGCTCGACTCGGGAAATACCCATGAAGAGACCGAACGATTCACACACCCAGGGATGTTAAGGTGTGTGTGGGATTAGTTCAGCTATTTTCACTCGCTGCTGTGAGATAAGCCCAAGGTGGCCTTTTGTCCAACTCTAAATGTCATCGCTAAGTGCTTGTATTTCCACGAGCAATTAGAACTGTTACATGGGCAAATTTTGTGCTGGTTGATTACGTGTGTTCTTGTGGAGTGGATGGTTATGTCTCTAACTAATGGAGTGATTCTCTGTTCAGTTATACAATCTATTTTTGTTGTATCGCATATTTCGTTCCTGCCACACAAGCGCATATTATGTATTCTGCCTGAAATACTGATTTGTACCGTAATCTTTTAAAACTGCTTTGCTTTGTATTTTGAAACCATTTCACAGAATCTAGAATGATAAACAGGTGATGTGAATCTGTTCTACGTAAGCATGCCAGATTGAATTCAGTAGCTGAATTAAAATAAGACAACAGCAGCATTTGCACAGTCTTGACCTCACAAGACCAGGCCCACGTTACAGGTCACATGATCAAGGAACACAATGTGCTAATGAGGCCAGGCCCTCGTTATAGGTCATGTGATCAAGGAACACAATGTGCTCACGAAAGCCTGAAGAAGGAAAGATAGGACGTCTGGTCCACAGCATCACTGTAGCAGACAGCATGCTGTAACTAAACAACGGTGGTGTTTAAGTTGTTTATGTGCCGAGAACAAAAACCTGCATTTAAAAACACTCTGATCTGAGATTTCATACACGCTTGAATTCCAGGCACGCAAGTGTTGAAATTAGACTTGCGTATGGATGCTTTGAAAGTGTGCTTTGATGCGTCAGTCTGAGCAGTGCTATGGTTCAGTAAGCACATATCTGTGAAAGCTGAAACTTGGTTATTTATTTAGATAATTGTGTCCTCTAAGTAAATGGCAATCTGATGCTGCCTATTATGTAGCGATAATCAAAACACAGCCAAGTATAATTAAGTCTTTGGAAGGTAGTGTTTCAGCAATGAAAATATATGAAGTACCATTTTCCAATTTGAGAAACTGACGCCGTCAATTTTTTTTTGTCTTTGGCCTTGTCCTGGCTTTAGAAATCAAATGTTTCCACCTTTTGCAATGATTATGCATGGAATATGAAAAATATCATATGTAACCCCCCCATGTATGTTTTGAGAGAATGACTTTCCCTTGGAATGTAAATCAAATAAGCCATAAATCCTTCATGGCAGGTCCTTCCAGAGTGCATCCTGGGAAAAGGTATAAAAAGGGCAACATATGTTCTGAACAGGAAATGAATTCTTGTCTTTATCTAACTCCTATTCTCTTGCTCTGTCACAGCCATACATAGATATTGTGTCATGCTTTCAAGATAATTTGCAGTCACCAATTGACGTGAAGACCGCATTTTTGGATTGGGGAATTAATAAAGAAAAAAAATGTCTCAGGATTTTAAACCCCAGTGCAAGTTCTAACAAAATTTGAGCAAATGCAATTTTTTTGTATCACTCCCTCTTAAGTAGTATAGTAAATAAGCCAAATGTAGGTAACTTTCCGCCGCAGTAATGGTTTTTAGTGTTCTTTTCAGATTTCAGACATTCTTGTAGAAAATTAAGGGCGAAAATATGTAACATGACAACAAGACCAAAACTTCCTTACAGCTGCAAGGGTTCAGTCGCGTTAAAATGAATGAGATTGCGTTACGTGTTCTACGTGTCGCAACTGCCGCAATTTAACCAATCACAGGCGAAGGGTTTAAAGACGTAAGCCTCACGTGACTGCGCTGTTGCTGCTGCATGCCGGGAGTATTTCCTGCGTGAAGATGGCGACGTCTCTCGGCTCGAACACGTACAACAGGCAGAACTGGGAAGACGCGGTACGTTTGAAATGAGTTATAGTTTGATTCTTTTTGGGGAAAACCAAACCCGAACGATGTTGCTTCTTTAATTTCGGATTTGAGCACGAGATCGACGTTATAAACAGAGACAAAGACTCAAATAACTTCACTAGAAATACTACATGATGTAGGCTTCCCGTCCGAAGGCGCCGTGTACAAAGGGATATCGTTAGGAATGGCGTTATCTAGCGGGGGGCAGGGCTTGTGTGTCCCGGGCCGCATGGCATGTAAGGAATTCTGTTGTTATTTTACAATAAAAATAAGTTTTCAATGCTCCTTTAAGTTAGGCTTGACTACAAGGGCGTAACTTGGGGTTGAACATTTGGGGGCGGGGGTTAAGGTCTAGGCGGGGCATGCGTTGGCCTTTTTTAATTATTGGTGGGTTACAACCCCGCATCCCCCGTATTTTACGCCTATTGTTGACTAAATGCCCTGTCCAAACGAAGGCTTGTCTGTCTTATGACCTGGTAAGACGCTTATGGTGGATTTCGTGACTCTTGTGCAAACCTCAAGTTAGTCACTGTCTTCGGTGTTTAAGTAGCGTATCACAATCAGGCCACACCGGGTACAGTTTTCTGAAGCTGCAGCGAAAGTAAATGTGGTTAAAATGTCGCTGTATTGCGCCAAGAGAAACATTCAATGGGCGTAAAAATAGACATAACATTCAGTGTTATTTTTTTCAGTAAGTAAATGCCACGTGCTTGGTGGATAAATCATTGTCGGTGGTTGACAGGTGGTTGTGTCCGCCAGGGTGCAAAGCCAGACTCATATTTACCCGCGTTAACCCTGGATGGGCTGCTTAGGACGCCTGCGACGTGTAACTCCCAGTGCTGATGGGTATGAGCTGCGCTAATAACAGGTCGAAATAGTTTCTGGAGCTCCTAGACTGCTCTGCATTAAAGGTGGAAGCTAATACAGGGGCGCTTCGGACGGAGGAATGTTGTCATACGGCTTAAAGTAAGCTTTGAAGCTGGTAGCGTTTCTCATGGTGTGAATTGTAGGGAGACCCATGGACAAATGAAAATCTAGTATGTTCACAGGCAAAGGGATTTTCAGTCTGGTTGATAATGGCTGCCCAGTGGACCTGCATGATATGTACAGTAGATATAGATGCAATTAAGACAAGCCAGTGGTTGCATGCATTCTGTTTAATATGAGTTTGTGTGGGTTCATGGGATTCTAGATTAAATACAGTAAATAGGGTACAATGAGTACAATTAAGTGAATTATTTGCTAAAATGCCACTACGAAGTATTGTGTGGTAACAGTGCATTAAATGCTTTAGATAGACACAGGGGAGATTACATGTTAAAATGTCATGCCCCGGCTGGTATAAACCCACCTACCCGGTGAGACTGAGGGGAAATGATCAGTCAAGTGTAAATTTAGTGTGGTGACACCGGACGGCAAATGGGCGGCCAGGGAATCCTTCAGGAGCCTTCGCCGTACCAATCACCAGCTCGGGGAGCTGGAAGCCTCTGGGTGCAGGATCCTCTGGGATTCTGAGAGGGAGACGCTCCAGCATGTGTTTGGCTTCTGAATATGAGAATCTGTTTCTTTCCTGCAGGACTTTCCCATTCTCTGTCAGACATGCCTGGGTGAAAATCCCTACATCCGTATGGTAAGTGATTAGGCCTTCTGTCATGTTGTTAATACCCATTAACACCCACGCACAATACCGTGTTCATTTTTTTTATGCCAGTTTAAAATGTGATTTTAATGTAACACATCCTGAGTGTATTTTTCTTTATTACCACAACTCAAAATGATACAGGTCACATATATATACACAATCTTATTTATTAAATACAAAAAAAATTAAATTGGCACAATTTGAGATCCCTGTGCATTTCAAGAATACAACTCACATTATTTGCCAGCAAACGATGGCTGTGCTCCCTCCTGTATTGTTGCGGTGACTTTGTCTCCTATTGTCTTTGTCACCCTCTTTGTTCCATCTTTACACGGCTTTGTTTCCTGGTTGTTTATGCTTCGGTCTAATTTGTTTTTCTTTCAACAGACCAAAGAAAAGTATGGCAAAGAATGCAAAGTAAGTTGTTTAGTTTGCATCATCGAAACAGTTTATAATTATAAACTAAATGGTTTGAGACTTTTATGATCTGCTGTTTGTCTGCGGATTTAAGTGATTGGTTTACTGTGTGACGTTTTCAGGCAGTTATCCGGTGGTACAGAATTAATTCCTGTGGGGAGGGTATTTCCTAACTACAGATGAGTGAACTTAACTCTGTGTTTCTCAACCCGGTCCTCGGGGACCCCACACACTCCACATTTTTGCTCTCTCCCTGCCCCCAGCGCACCTGAACCAAATACACAAAAGCACAGAATACCTGGTACAGGTGGGCTGGGGGCAGGGACGAAAAAATGTTGACTGTCTGGGGGTCCTGAGGACCGGGCTGAGAAACAGACTTAACTCAGAGTGAGAAGTGCTCCAAAGTCAGAAAAGCAACATTTTCATAAAAACCGGCTCTGTTCAATTTTAGCACGGGAATTCCACTGAGTTTACCGTAAGTGTTAAGGAGACGAAGGTATTTAACAGCACCTGCCGGCCCTCAGATCTGCGCCAGGCCCTTCACGGTGTTCCGATGGTGCCCGGGAGTCCGAATGCGCTTCAAGAAGACAGAGGTGTGTCAGACTTGCAGCAAGATGAAGAACGTTTGTCAGACGTGCCTACTGGACCTGGAGTACGGTGGGTGCCCTCAGGCCCGTTCTGGCCTTTCTCACTGCTTTAGGCACAATATCTCAAAAGCCAAGGTTGTTTGTTGCCATTTCTGTCTTACAGGTGTGTGACAGAAGCCAAACGGCATTTTCCCGGGTCTAGATTGTGTCTATGGGTCAGTTACATTAAATCTGCACAGATAAACAAGGAACACATACGATTTTCTTAAATATACAAAATCAGTATTTATAGTATGCTGTCAGCAAAAAGGGTACAGCCTTGCTACAGTTTGGTTCCCCAAGGTACAAACAACATTAATGTCCCCCCAGTGGTACAAAAATGTTCCTCTGAGTCCATTTCTGTACCTTAAAAGGTACATTTACCTACAGCTATGGGTATAATTGGCAGACCCTTAAGGGTTACAGCCCCAGTGATTGTACCCTCAAAGGTACATATTGGTTGGTACTTTTTTTTTTCCTTAGTGTATAGTGATCCTGTGTTACCAGTATAAAACTGGTTTGCCTGTAAAACTGCAAAGGTGTCCTTCATGTAGCAGAGCTGAGTAAGTCAAGTTTCTGTGGGAGATCTGGCGTGTTTAGTTTGTGTCTCGATTGGTGCCCTTGGGGGGGACGATTGTCCCACCAAGCCTTGGCTCGGGTTCTCCACGTGCCCCCGGGGACACGGAGCGCCAGCCAAGTGCTGCTGCGCGACGTTTTTAAACTACCCCCATTGGGCGGCTCTCGCCTGTCAGAATATGCCCTCAAACATGCCATTTATAGCCTCTGTCTCCCTCGCCCCCCTGCAGGGCTGCCCATCCAAGTCCGCGACACGGGGCTCTCCGTCAAAGACGATATGCCCAGATCGGACGTCAACAAGGAGTACTATACACAGAGCATGGAGAGAGAGGTAACGCACCCTGGTCAACGTTTGGTCCCTCAACCCTGAGCTGTTCCCTGGAGGGCCTCTGCAAAGCTCATCACCTGGAGATTTATTGGTGGCAGATGGATTGATGCTCTCTCTATCTGACCACACCTTATGGAAAGTGCTCTATGGTGCCCGCTGGACGCGGATGTCAGCTGGTTTGTCTCCATTACTTAGAAAAGCCCTGTGGAGAGTCTGCATGCCGCTTGTCACTAAGATGACTGCTGTCCCGAGTCGTCTATAAATATCGTTAGTTATTCCAGGTTTTCACCACTCTGTGCTGTGACCTCATCTTCATGTTCGGCTGTGATTGGTTCGTCTGTCTGGTGGTGCTTGGTGATGTTTTTTTTTCTTGACTGGCTATGCTAGCATCTACATAAAAAAAAAACCACTGAGTTTTTGGCTCATGGTAGTTGACAGCAGATTAACTGCGTGATATCTCCCCCTGCTGGCCTGTGGCAGATCCTGAACTCGGACGGAACGCGGCCAGTGGGCCAGCTGGGCAAGGTGCCCAGCTCTAGTGACATGCTGTTGAAGCTGGCCCGCACCACGCCGTACTACAAGAGGAACCGGCCGCACATCTGCTCCTTCTGGGTGAAGGGCGAGTGCAAGAGGGGGGAGGAGTGTCCCTACAGGTGGGTGACTGAGGATTGTGTGGGGTGGGCTCTGTGCGGTAGTACATCCACCTCACTGATAGGGGGCGCTGCAATTAGACTTCAGTGGTAAATGGCCTGACTTGGCAGCAAAAGTGTCTCAGATCTATTAACGTAGCATAAGTTGCACTTTCCTGCTGCCTTTTAAGGGGAGGTGGGGTGGGGATCGATCCATTCATTAAAGTCTGCCTGTTCAGAGAGTGACGCTTGGCCTGATGTCTGAACCCCCCCAGGCATGAGAAGCCGACCGATCCGGACGACCCGCTGGCTGACCAGAACATCAAGGACCGCTACTACGGCATCAATGATCCGGTGGCCGACAAGCTGCTGAAGCAGGCGTCCTCTATGCCACGGCTGGACCCCCCCGAGGACAAGACCATCAGCACGCTTTACGTGGGGGGGCTGGGGGACACTGTCACTGAGGCTGACCTCAGGTGGGGCCTGTGTGTGTCTGTGTGTATAGATCAGTGCTTCTCAATCCAGTCCTCATAGACCTACAGACAGTCCACATCTTTGCTCGGACCGGGCTGGGAAACACTATAGATGGATGGATAGACTGACTCAACATTCTGGTTCCTCTCAATCTAAGGCTGCTTTGTTAAGGAATCAAAAGTCCTGATTCATAGCCGTGAAACTAAAATCTACTTATTTATTGCATATTCTGCTCCTCTTATTCAATGCAATACAATTTACGTAATTTTCCCCACAATCAGGCGGTTAATTGTACTTTTTGTTTTAATGTCCCTGTCTTAAAATGTCAAGTTTATCATGTTTCTCAGTATTTTATATCATCATATTCATTATTTTTCATTTGCTCTATCACCAGTGACAGTATTTCACCTCAATGTATCTAAAGCTGACAACAAGATACTTTGACTATATGAAAGCAAGGGAGCACATTTACTGTAACACTTTTTGCTCACGATTATGTCACTGAAAGTGTGCGATTAACAGATTCGCATCTCGGTATCACTCGAGCTTCCTCTTCGCAGGCCTGTCGGTCATGGATGTCGCTCTGCCGTTTTCGGCTTCTCTCCCAGACTGTCTGCTCATTTTTCCATGTTTTATCACCTCCATCTCTGACACTCGTGCTTCCGCTCTTTCGGCGGCGGTCACTGCAGGAACCACTTCTACCAGTTCGGCGAGATCCGCACCACGACGGTCGTGCAGAGGCAGCAGTGTGCCTTCATCCAGTTCGCCACGCGGCAGTCGGCCGAGCTTGCCGCCGAGAAGTCCTTTAACAAGCTCATCGTCAATGGGCGCCGCCTTACAGTCAAGTGGGGCAGGTGCGGAGTCCTCATCTCTACAAAGCCACAGTGGGACCTAAACACTAGTCATATCGTTAGCATGCTTGCTAACCCTAAACACTAGTCATATCGTTAGCGTGCTTGCTAACCCTAAACACTAGTCATATCGTTAGCGTGCTTGCTAACCCTAAACACTAGTCATATCGTTAGCGTGCTTGCTAATGCTAACCCATCTCAAGGGTCAGTCTCCCTGCAAGTCTTCCCATGTCCTGATGTGCAACGTCCAGATGTTTTAGTTAAATAACGATAAAAAGTTTCCCACAGATTTCACTGCCTCTTGAACCTGCTTGCCCTTGCTCCTTATCTTTGTTAGTGTTAAGGCAGCCTAGACTCTTGGTCTGTGCTAAATGCCTTCCCGCCCTACAGGTCCCAGGCTGCGCGGGGCAGAGAGAGGGACGGAGTGGGAGAGGCAGGGCTGAAGCTGGAGCCGGTTCCTGGCCTCCCAGGAGGTAGGTGCTCCACACGCCCCCGGTGGGCCAGAAACAGTCACTACACTAAATATAAAATGAACACGTTCCTTATTTAGAGGATGCCGAAGCAGTATGTTCCTAAGCTAATTCCACTCACTAGCTATTTATTTAGTTTCTGAAATATCCTGGGAGGGGCAGGCTTTGTGAATGGGACCCCAAAAACGGCAAAGCCTCTCCTGGCTGCATGGTGGTACCTTTTAGTGTTTACAGTGGATGTTCTGAGTGGTGCTTTTATCTGCGCTGCCCCCTGGTGGGTGGATGATGCGTCCAACAGGACCGTGTCCATGATGGAGAGACTCTGACCCCAGCTGTGTACATGTGAGGACGGCTAACCCCACTATAAACTGAGAGTCTCTCCTAAGCGCTTGGCTTGCGGTCCTTCGGATCGCTGTGCCCGCGGTTAAATTAGCATTTTGCAGGATGGGAGCCTCTCTAACCCCCCCCCCCCCCCCCCCCCCCCCCCCCCCCCCCCCCCCCCCCCCCCCCCGCCCCCCCCCCCCCCCCCCCCCCCCC
>JAOYFF010000049.1:2702417-2719724 GCA_025773925.1 Cryptomyrus ogoouensis
GTTCCCCGCGTTAAATTAGCATTTTTCAGAATGGGAGCCTCCCTAACCCCCCCCCCCCCTGTCTGTTCCACAGCTCTGCCCCCCCCTCCAGCAGAGGAGGAATCCTCAGCCAACTACTTCAACCTGAGCCCCAGCGTGTCTCCCGCCATCCTGAGCGTCTCCATACCGCCGCCTCCTGGCATAGTGCCACCCCCACCGCCAGGTAACCCACCCCTACATGCCTGCAGCCCATTTAGTCTTAAGTGCAGCTCCTGCATTACAGCATTACCGTGGACCCCTCCCTGTAGCACATACGCTCCTCCCCCGAAATGGAACCACACATGGTGGCGATGCAGACCGCAAGAACTGTAACTGGAGCACTTCGCATCACTCACCTTTTTATGGGGGCGAAGAAAGCGTACGTCCCAGGTGTATTTATATCGCTGATTGGAACAGGAGCGCTGTTTACGCCTAGCGTTAAATAACCCACCCTGAGCATCATAGCAACAGGTCTACAAAACACTCAGGATGCCGACAGCGATTTCACTTACCTCCATTAAGTTTATTCGTATTTTACGAGGCTAAAGAAAAGGAGAAAGTAGCATAGACATTGACCTTGTAAGAGAAAATGCGTAAAGAGCGATTTTGTAGCAACTTGACATTTTTTCCAAATTTAGTCTACGGGAAGTTTGGAGCTGCGCGAATGTAACCAGGATACTTTGCTAAATGGTTTCAATTGTGTGATTCAGCGATTTGAATATATCTCAGGGTGGGAAGACTGTAAATGCAAGATCTGAAGCTATGCATCGCGCAGCGTTGTGCTTGTCACGGTGTCGCCTCGACGCTGAAGTATAATCAGCCTTTACTCCCATCAGGTGGATGAATAATCTCTTGTTTACACGCAGGTTTTGGACCAGCCATTTTCCACATGGGCTCTCCCCCTCCCCCGCCCATGTCCATGAGACCTCCGGGGCAGCTGCACTATCCTTCCCAGGATCCTCAGCGCATGGGCGCCCATGCCGGCCGGCACGATGGCTCCTAATTCGCCTTTTTAAAATTACTTTTAACCCAATAATAGACGTGACATAAGAGGAGAGATATTCGGTGCCGTTGTGAGCTGAGTTGTTGTCGTTTCGGTGACTTGGGGCATTGACGTCGCAAGTTTAGCAGGAAATGAAGGAATCTGATGTGCTTTGAGGTGGTTTGCTGTGCTAGGACCTCACAGGGTAAGGAAGATCCTCTGCTTTTCAGGAAGTGCGGTTGATTCTTATGTAAATATTACTTTTTGCTACTCACGATGTGTATATGGACGCCGGTGTGACCCCTGCCTTCGTTTAAGTCGCAGGCTGTTTCCTGACTTGTGTTGTTTGTTTGCCTGCTGTCACGCATCCTGCCGGACCGGTGAAAATCAGTCACGCGGCGCCACTCATAAGAATCGTGCCACGTCACTCTGCATTGCCTTATGAATTGTGAAATGCTTCTTTCCATTAAACCATCTCGACGTTACTGTGTGTTCTGTGTTTGTGTAAAGGGAGGTGGAAGCTGCTCTCATATGTGGGTAACACTATTCTCTTGCATCTCCAGGGCTTGGGGGCTGAATCTCACCCCCGCTCTTTATGTGAAGTTGGTACGTTCCTCTTCCCACAGTCCAAAACCATAGAATGGGAATCCGCATCTTTTGCCTTTAGTGACTGTTTGCTTACAGCTCTTCCCTCGCCTTAAGCCCTCCACTTGGTCTTTGGACCATGGATGGATGGATATATAGTATGCAGAAATGGTTAGCTCCGGTCCAGAGAGTAAAAGTCCAGACCAAGATTTTGTTTTAACCACAGTCACAGTCAGAGTACTTCAGCTGGTTGGTTGAAACAAAATCTTGGTCTGGACGTTTACTCTCTGGACCCGAATTACCCGCCTCTGACACTGGAAGGTAGAGGGCGATTTTGTTTTAACTTTTAAACACCACTTTGATATGTTTGCATTTTTTTTCTTTGTCATTCGGACTGGTAATTTTAACGGGTCGCAGTCATTTTTCATGAAGACGCTTCCGCCGTGAGCTGAACAGATCGCATTCTTCAGAAGGAAAAATTTGTCGTGCGGCTGGGAGAACGTTGTAGAGCTGAACGTGTCAGCGGGGAATCCGCCTTAGCGCTTTAACAAAAGGCAAATTCTTAATGGAGAAATTGCCAAGTCACGAATGTGAAATGATCGGTTATTGTGGAGATCGCGCGTAATTGTGATCGCTTACATAAGGCACTGCACTTAAAGCATTAATACAGGGTTTCTGAACTGATTTCAGACAGTACCGGTTATAGGTTTATTGTAAGCCATCTGCCTGATGTGAGGTGGGAGGGGCCTTCAGGCCTCACAAGCCCCACCCCCTCTCCCTCATAGGTCCGTGGACTCGGGTTTCTTGCTTAAGCCCCACCCCTGAGGTGCCCGGTTGAAGTTGGGCCTTCTGGAGATGCGATCCCAGTCCAGGCTGGGCTCCGTGCGAGCCAGGGCAAGCTCGAATCCCGGCAGTGGCAGGGTCCTCACACTCCCGGCGGTCCCGCTGAACGGAATCGGCGCTCTGGGAAAGAGAAACAGTGCATTTTCACAGGTCCTGTGTCAGTACGATTTCGGTTATTTAAATCGGCTGATTAAATATCTTTGCTTTTACTGTAATGGTGGCCACACCGTGTTAACATCTCTTAGTAGGTCTGTTAATTAAATGGGCATTACAAAAACTCTACTGTGTAATGGGTGATATTTCCCTTGCCAGTAGATGGTAGCATTGTATTAAATCTGTTTTGGAATGGGGTCATCCTCCGTATCTCTGATGCCTATAGTGTTTTCCTTATACTATTGGGAATTGACTGCTGGGAAATATTTTCTTATCTTTTAAACATACCAGATGTTGGCTTCAGGGTTTGTGTTCAGCTTGCGATTTTATTATGTGTGACTTTCCTCGACCTCATGGTTATTTCAATATCTTCCCTACTGCCACATACCGATGTCTCACTTTAAGTGCTGATGCTAGATCACTTGGCAGTGATTCCATCTCAGACTATTGTGATTGAATCTGAGTAATATTTGCTAACATCACACGCCGAACAATGCCAGGTCTGAAGTCTGACACGTATGTGTGTGTGTGTGGTGTATTGTATTGTAGTTTTAAAGGACATAGACTCATTTGTAGGTGCCTTGGGTAAATGCTGCACCTGAGGCCTGTATCACAAACTTGTCGGATTTAAGGTAGTCTGGGCTAAATGTAGAGGAGCAAAGATTAAGTCCATTTAAACTGGGGCACCTTAAATCTGCCAAGTTATCCAGCTAAGCGACAAAACCGGCTTTGTGATACCGGCCCCTAGACAATAAATACACAAATATGACGCAAACCTAGCAAAAAGTCCTGTTCTATTCAGCTGATTAAAAATAAATAAAGCATTTGACCATTCTAGATTTAAATGCAACGGTGAATCAGTAAAGGTAGAAATTAGATGTAATATATTCTTTAGCAGTGATCTTGGCCATTAGACTGGTTCTTGCCAACAAATTTAAAGAAAAATAATTTCGGATTATTTTTGTCGGCTTGTATAATCAGCTATTGCTGTTTATTGCACCTTGTCAATTTTAACAGCCAATTATAATTATCTAAAAGGTAATAATATACTCAACATACTGCTTTTTTTAAGATTCACGAGGAAAAAATCAATAACCACCCCCCAGTTCGCATCATTTTCATAATTTAGCCCCCACTTAGAGTTAATTTTAACGATGATTGAAAACCGACAATTCATTCAATCGAGAGCTCACTGAAAGACGAAAGGTTGCATAACAAGATGGCCAACTGGAAACAAAAACCGGCATTTCCTGCAGACTCATGCCTGTGGCTGTGCTCGAGACATGAGAGCAAGGGACCGATGGGGCTTTTATCCCTCTGGTCCACAAGGGGGCGCAAGGCCCTATCGTGTGTGACCTGTCACTCTAGGGCAGGGGAAGCCGTGCGACAGGCTGTCCTAGCTGTGGTCCGTCTCCTCAATGGAAATGACCGGCATTCCTGAGCCCTGTGCAGTGACTGTATTCTGTCGACCTAACAGCTCATCAACCTTCACGGGCGGCTAAAAACCGCCCAGGAAATCGCTGGCCAGACCGCCAGTTAAAATACAAGAGAATAGTGCTAAAATATCCACTGGGGACCCATGGGAGGGTTTTGCTTCCAGACGGGCGCTGATGCCCAGTAACTTCGCATCCCGTTCCCATTTCTGGGACTAATTGAAATTAGCTGGTCTAACGAATGTCTGTTTATTTTCTGTAGCGCATGGGAAGTATTTTAATTCACACCTTGTCTTCATAACCTTTTTCTCTCTAGTTAGTGAATGAGAGCATTTTAGCACAAATTATGGCAAAATTTAAATACAGAAAACAGTGAAGTTATGAGTAGAAAGTCCAAACAACGGGGTTACATAATTTAATTAGATTAAGAACATGCTCTTCATTTGACTTAGAATGATGGAATTAGGGTGAGATGGATTGGCTTGCAGGTTGTGGGGAAATCAACGATGTAATTGTATGGTGATGAGGTTAATATCTGTGTTACTGTCTGTTCCCAGACTGTAAGAACCACATCTATATCTATACAACAGACCATTGGGCAAAACGGCTGCTGGTGTCCGGGGCCTCAGATCAGTGATCTTTTAAAGTCAGCTCTTTGCTGGGGGAAAGTCACTGTAACAGATGTATTGAATAGGTTTATTTTACTCAGCCAGCCTCACAGACTGAAGCAGTGCACATAACAGTATATTTTGCATACATCAATACAGGCGTTTAACTCGACAGCGTTTTAGCAGTGTGTCCTTTATGATACAGGAACATGATCCTCTGTGTATACCATCTGGTCCGAAGGCTTGAAAGGCATGTACAGAGTGTGGAGGCGTTTTCTGTGTGACCTTTTGGTTTAAATAGATGCTGAACTCACAGGCCCAGGGAACCGAGAGCCAGAACTGGGCTCAGGTTTCAGAATCAGACCTCACACAGTGTCAAGCAGCTTCCGTGACCTCATTTGTATTGATCTGGGCATATTATTACCCTTAGGTTCTGTGATAACTTAATACCTTTAATTTATGTAGCAAATGGCTTTATCCCAAGTGACGTGCACTTGAGAAACCAGGCACAGATAATTCCCAGAGCTATTGGGGGTTAACCACGTTGCTCATGAGCCCAGGAGTGAAATCACTCCACTGACCGTGAGATTTGAACTTATGACTTTCCAATCACAGGCACAGCCTCCTAATCCACTGAGCCATATACCACCCCAATAAAATTTGCTTTATTGATTCAGAGGGTAATTTCTTTAATGCAATCACACCCCGGCTGGGACTTGAACCCATCATCCCTGGCATCCATTAGGCTACTGGGGTTTGCTTAATAATGGTTCCATTATGTTAAGCGTAATTGTAATTGTATTATTTTTAAAGAGAGCAATTGTTCGGAGATGATCAAAGCTACTTGTTTAATCCTTTGGGATGAATGGCTGTAAGGATTTTTTATTGCTTTTTATTTGACACCATTGACAATTCAGCCCTCTGTGCATCATTTGTATAAACACATGACCCCCTGGAGCTGGCAGTTACCTGTTGAAGCACTTGTAGTTGGCAGGTGTGAGTTTCTGGGGCAGCTCTGGCAGATGAGCATGGATGGTGGCCAGGATTTTCTCCCCGGCACTCAGATCCTCCCGCCAGGGTGAGTAGTAGGACTTGGGGATGACAGTGACGTTAAACTTCTCGTGAGGAATATCCTTCAGCGGCTTTGCGTAGCCTGAGAAAAGGAGAAGCTGCTGAGACAGCCAGGGATCCGGAGAATCGACCCCCGGTTTTGTATATATATTATGTCTATAAACAAATAAGGTAGGACGTCACGGCAGCTGTGTTACCCGGAGCGAGGGCGTCAGGGCTTCCTTTATTGGCCACTCTGCCCTTCAAGGCCGAAACAAGACTATTTCTCCCAGGCTGCTTGATGAAGACCTCGGTTTGAAAGCTCCCCTTCCCATCGTCTTCTCCTCCCAATTCAAGCTCGGACCTCTTAGCCTGGCTCGATTCCGCTACCTAATTAGACAAAACATATTTAGATGCAATATAAAAATGAATTGAGTTGAACTTAATTTACCAGCAGGCAAAGAAGGTTAAGGCTGTTTTATCAATATGCGCTTAATCGTTCTTTCGTACCCATTTGACGTGATCTTCCATTGCCAAAATACAATTTTAATACTCAAGAACAAGTATGGAGGACACTATAAATTCCTAGATGTCATTGTTGCCTCGCCCCAAATTGCAAGGATTCATCGGTTGCATCCTCGCCGAATGAGACTAATCCCATGATTCATTGCATCCCAAGTTCATTCATGGGAGGCAAGTTATGAAGAATACTCTTACCAAAAACACAAGTACGTTCTTTATGTTCTTGGTATTGATAAACAGCCAGTTTTGGGCACCATACCTTGCCTGAAGCTCTTCCAGCGTTCTCCAGGATGAACTTATCTACCCTCCTCAACCTCTCGTGAAACATACGGGATCCCCTGTTGGTCAGGAGCTTCAGTTCCTCCATCATTACATCCTGTGGGGCACTGATCTTCTTCCCGAGGTTCAGATACTCTAAGAGACACAGACGCTTGTCACCACAATATCACAGCTCATAAGTCCTTCAAGAGTAATTCAAAGGCTTTTCTCGGCGTTGAATCCGATTTTGGATTCAACCTACCAGCTAAAAGTATATCTTACTAAGCTTTGACAAATGTCATAATGCTCTATTAATTTTATAATATAAATCTATATCTGACTTCAGAGAGTTCCATTCTCGGCATTGAGTCACATTCATAAGGATTAATCTCCTTGCCAAATCTCTTGTACTGACAGTCATCCGCTAAAAAAAAATATTACCCTCCTCAATCAGGTCAAGTTACTGTGTCCACACACTTTCGGGGTCTTGCACAAATGCATAGTTTTGTGGGACTCTGGTACATATGGGGTTAAGCCAGCTCCTTTGCGGGCATTTGAGGCCTCCCTGGTCATAGTGATGTAGTCGTGTAAGAATTATCGCTACCACCAGGTTTATAGCTGAGTTGCTGGATTACTCCAGAGTCGATTGCATTGCACACAGTCAGAGCCCCTGTCATTTTCGTGTCTGTGTTCTGTGTCGTTTACCTCCCAGGACTTCCTGGCTCAGATCCTTGACCTGCTGTTTCCTTCGTTTGGCCAGCTCTTCATATGAGTTCTGAATCATCTTCCTCTTTTTGGATGGAGGGAACCGATGTCGCTTTGAGGAACTGTTACCTAAAGGCTAAAGCCAACTAGACAATGACAAGAAAGGAAACCACGGAATGTTATTTTCATCAGAAAAGGAAGTAGCATGTCATTATCAGCCATGTTAGACATTAAATACAGTCATGCAGACTGGCGAACACTTCAAAAAGCACACAAAACTGTTAGTCAACATTGCAAACTTGTAATATGCATCATAGACTGCATGTTTTAGCTTCATCATTGGCAAAAAAAGTCCTAAAGTATTGAGCTGTTTAGAACCAGGGTGAAATATTTAGCATATATTTAACCCGCATGTATAAGTAAGTAAAAAAATTATTTTATGGTCTGGAACTGGCCACAATGCAGTCATTATGAGAAGGAAAACAGTGAATGCTGTCATTACCATCAGCATGTGTGAGGTATTGATCCATACACTATCTTAAGTAATGTTGAATATTACATAGATTGCATCAAACAAGAAATATTTTTGTTAAAATAAAAGCACTGACAAATCTGTATCCGGTATCCTCCTGCCATCATTATTTATCTAACATTCTTTAAGCTCCGTTCTACGTTTCTTCAAAGTTTTTCCCAGAGAGCGCCGCGTTAGCACGTTAGCGGGTTCTGTATCAGCGGACCTACCTGGCAGCCAGGAGGGACGGTGCTGTGTGTCGGACAATCAGGCTTCCCCGTCTGCCTCAGTGATGCCCCACTCGCTGATCCGGGGTTTCGCCCGTAGCATTTGCTCACCCTGCAGCTGCCTTAGCTCACTTGCTTTTTTTAGCCGGGTTACGGCAGTGGGGAGGGACGTCAATCGGGGATTTGCACCCTTTTCCTTCCCGTCCTCCATAATAAAAATTTGATCCGTGCGCTCCACACTTGGGCCCCTTAAGAACAGCTGACTGGCCTGATTGGCCTGTTGCTGTGTTGCATAGTGACAGCACCCCTGTTGCGTTGTCATGGTAAGGGTGATGGTCTCCTGCCCTTACAGATGTCAGGGTTAGCAGGTCGGATGCCAGCAGAGCCACATGCTCACTTACTCATAGACCCCTTGGCTCCTTAACCTTATACAGCCTCTCCACAGGTTACGATGGGGTTACATTCCGATAAATCGTAAGGCGAAAATATCGTAAGCCAAAAATGTACACCTAACCTAAGAATCACCATAGCCTAGCCTACCTAAAGCATGCCTAGAACACTTACATTAGCTTACAGTTGGGCAAAATCATTAACACAAAGCCTAATTTATAATAAAATTTTGGCTGTCCCATGTAAATTATCGTAACCCGGGGAGTGTCTGTACATCATGTTCCTCGATATCCCAGATGCAGACACAAAGTGATCATATTGACAACTATGACTCTCTATCCATCTGTTCTCTGATACTGCTTGGAAAAAAATGGAGAAAGTTTTTAGGCTGTGGGGGAAACCCCATGATGACACAGGGAGAACATGCAAACTCCACACACCTGGAACCCCAGTGGAGACTTGAACGCTGGTCCTAGAGGTGTGAGGCAGCAGTGCTACCCACAGTGCAAGATGGTTATTCTTGGTGTCTGCTATGCTCATATCTGCGGAGCCCTGTTTGATTTGGTCTAGGGATTCCAGGTGGATGACCTAATAACAGATACTTTTATTGATCCCCATGGGGAAATTCTCTCTGTGTTTCCCACATCTCCCTCAAGTTGGCTATGAAGGGTGGCCATCTGTTATGGCATCCAGGGGACAGGGGGGTGAAGTGCCTTGCCCAAGGACCCACAGACATGCCAAGGCCAGGCTTGAACCAGCAACCTTCTGATCACAGGCATAGGGGCTTGGCCCACTGAGCCTTTGCCGAATGGTGATGCGAGCCTTTGCCGAATGGTGATGCGAGCCTTTGCCGAATGGTGATGTGAGCCTTTGCCGAATGGTGATGCGAGCCACATGTTGAATGGTGATATGAGTCACATGCTAAATTGTGATGTGAGCCTTTTCTGAATGGTGATGTGAGCCTTTGCCAAATGGTGATGCGAGCCACATGCTGAATGGTGATGTGAGCCTTTTCTAAATGGTGATGTGAGCCTTTGCCGAATGGTGATGCGAGCCACATGCTGAATGGTGATGTGAGCCTTTTCTGAATGGTGATGTGAGCCTTTGCCGAATGGTGATGCGAGCCACATGCTGAATGGTGATGTGAGCCTTTTCTGAATGGTCCTCTTCAGCTCTTCAAAGACCCCAGAAGTGGAAATGTAACAGTAAGGGGGTAGAACTTCAGAAGGACAAGAGAATGTTAATGTGCTAGAATGTGGTGGATAGAGAAAGTGGCCGAATGGTGGAGCTGGATTAAATCTGGCCTGAGTGAAGCTCATTACTGCTCATTTTGTTAAACAGTCTTAGATATTTACAATATGGTGACTGCAACAATAACACAGCCACTGTGCTGTCACACCTAATGGAGCATCATCCTCCAGATGTGTATTTTTTCATTTTTTCAATTGGTCAATGACAGCTGCTCAGCTGTAGCGTTCACAGAAGCAGTGTGAAACTCACGCAGAATCATAGGCGCGAATTAACGTAACGTCAGTCAACAAATGTAACTTCTGAATGTTATTATTATTAATGCACAATTCTAATAATTCCCAAAACAAAACATTCAATGTTTCATTCAGTGTAATTAGTGATAATTCAAATCTTTAAAATATATTATTAAAATATTAATATTAATCTAAATAAGAGGTGACTGGACATCGATTGTCAGTGTACAGTAAAGTACAATATGCAGTATGGTTGATGACAGTGTCCATTCCTGAGGGAATAGAAATCGCCCCCCCCCCCAAACTAGCACCTCATGTTGCATCGAGCATCCCTGCTACTGAGCATTTAAGGTGACATCAACAGAACCAATATTGACAACATTTTCCAGACAATAATTTCATTCCTATAAAATACTGATTATATTCTGTGCTTTAGGCCCCAATTTATCCGTCCATATAAAGAGAAGGATGGAATAAAAAGGGAAAAGAATTAATTTGTTAAAGTGTATTTCAGCATTGTAATCATATCCAGTAAATCTTGTATTACAACTCATGCTACTAAACTGTACAGTACTAAACACAATTTTCCTTAACAATATAGACTATAATGATTGGTCTGCTATTTTACTCGTGCTAATTTAGAACTTACTTTAAACTTTAGAATAGAAACTGTCATCTTGTTTTTAGGGAAATTAATAATTTCTTAGGAATGATGTTGAAAAAGTTGTAATTCTCGCGAATGTATTTACAGCAGGACGGTGAAACACCACAAAGAGTGAAATAATCACTTTGCTGGAAAATGCAGCCAGATCATTTCTTCTTATTTGCAATGTTATGGCAGATCCAACTCATGCCATCCTGTTGTAGGGAAAAAAGGACATAGTTTTAAAATGATGAACTGACAAAGTTGCAAGTTCACAGCCGTGCATGAACCAAGATGATCAGTGAGCGGGAACTGACCAGAGAGATGAGCACTGCAGTGTCTCTTCTAAGTTATATAACTGCAATATAACAGCCTGGCAATATATCTTAAAATAAATGTCCAGATATCATTAGAATTCCGCACTGTTAGAAAAAATGGTAAAAATTTGTACCTTTGCTTGTCACTGGGGCTGTATCCTTAAGGGTCTGCAAATTGTACCCTTAGCTGTAGGTAAAGGTACCTTTTAAGGTACAGAAATGGGCTCTGAGGAACAACATTAATGCACCGCCAAGGTGCAAACAACACATTCCATTTCAGTATCTTAAAAGGTACATTTACTCTTAAGGGTACAGCCCCAGTGACAAGCAAAGGTACAAAGTGGTACTTTTTTTTTCTGACAGTGCAGATCTTTTATTGTTATTTGATTTTTTATTTTGGTAATTCGATTATAATTCGGAAATGAGTCCTGCTCCAGCACCCACCTGAACGCCCTCCCCAGACAGTGCACAGCAGGCTTGGATCTGCCACTGCCGGTCCCGGTAGGTGTGCAGGTTGAGTCCCTCCGCGATCTCGCTGGCCGGTGAGGCGGTGGCGAGGTCCTGCTTGTTGGCGAAGACGAGCACGGGCACGCCCTTCAGGTCCTCCTCGGCGACGAGCTCCATCAGTTCCTGCAGATGTGGAATTAGGCAAGGAAAAGTAGCATATTTACAGAAGCAGAGCTTTGGATTTGTCAATGGAATTTCTGTCTCAGTTCTAAGCAGCTCGGTGAATATGCTTTATTATCATTCAAATGTAACCAATAGTATGTTTTGAAGAAAAAGCACATGCAAAGATACGCCAATGCTATTGGTCCTTTTTCAGAGAATCGTATTTCAAAATAAAAGTCCTAAACGCTACTTCACTGAATGTCGGGCACCTTTGTTGCAGTAGGATGCGGTGGTTTACCAGAGAAAAAAAAAATGCATCAAAATATTTAAATATTGTTTTCATTTCGACAAGTTACAAACAAAGGTGCAATTACCAGACCGGTCTCCTCAAAACGCTTCTTGTCTGCACTGTCTATCACATAGATCTGGGGAAAGAGAGTGTGAACCTGCTGTTAACTGTGGTTTATTACCACTTCAAACATGTTTTTAGACCATGTACCTTTTTTAGTTAAAGAACGCAGCAGTTTCATTTCGGTCAGAAATACCTGTGAAATACTTATATCTCAGTAAACACTTATTTTCAGTCCCATCTGATCTGTTGCTTGAGCTGTCATTAACAAACAGTCAATAAGTCAGTGTTGTCAGAATTCACCACCTACCAGCAAATCTGTGTTCTCTAAATATTTTTTCCAGAAAGGGCGAATCTTCCGTTGGCCCCCAATGTCCCACACGCTGAGTTTCATGCCGCTGGCAGCCACGCTTTTAACGTTGAAGCCCTGGAGGTTTGGGAAACACCACATGCTGAATGGTGAAGCAGCACCTGGATGCAGACACTTTATTTAGCAGGCCTGCCTGTCATCATTCATAGACTGTTGCTTAGTCACCAGGCCTAATAATTAGTGTGTGATTCAGTGTTTTAAAGCCTTTTCTATTTCGAGGGAACTTGTAAGTGACCCACCGCTTCTCTTCCTCTATTCTTAAGTAATCTAATCACAAGCCTCATAATTATACGCCTCTCTCCATAAATTTCCATTTGCTTACATTTCCATTCCAGAATAATCCGTTGAGAGCTTTGCGTTGCGTAATACTTTTTTTTTTTTTTTTTTTAGTTATATACGACTGCAGACATCATAGATTGACAAATAAATGTCCATTTTTCTTAGTCATGAAATAAGAAAATGAATTTATGGGTGCCCATCCCACGTCCCAAAAATGCTTAGGGTTACTAACCACAACAGAAAGAGAAAATATGCAGTTATAAGGCCATAAAATATGCAGTTATAAGGCCATAAAATATGCAGTTATAAGGCCATAAAATATGCAGTTTTAAGTACATAAGCATGCATCTCTATAGTCAGGGGCATAGCAACTGAATTTGGATTCACACCCCCCCCCCCCCCTATTAAAATGATCGTTGCATATAATTACTATTAATTATTAGTTACAATTATCCCTTAGTTATTAATTGTTAACATTTTCTTCCGAGCAGCAAAAGGACTTTTTCTGTACCTTTCTTTCTTAGACTGACATTCTTCCTAAACAAAGGCCATTCGTAACTTGAAATGTTCGTAAGTCGTTATTCAACATCATTTTAAGGGTATTCGTAAGTACAAAGAACTAGGATACTGGGAGTACGCACGCTACGCTGCTGCGCGGCGGGAGTAGCGGCCAGAAGTCGTACTAGGCGGAATTGGTGCACAGAAAAAAAAATTTGATGGTGCGGACGGGAAACGGGAGCCCAATGAACACAATTTCGACTTACAGTCCTCTTCGCTCGTATGTCTGAAAGTTCGTAAGTTGAAAGTTCGTAAGTAGAGGAGCGTCTGTATTAGAATATATTGGAAGTGGTCCAAAAGAAAAGGTTATTGTAATGGAAATTCCATTTTACTGTCCAGATAAATATTTTTGGGCAAGCCAGTCACTAATGAGTTTATTGATTTCAATTCATTTTCTAATGTAAATCGGGTTTTGTTTTTTACGACTCCGGAAATAATTGATATTGTTCCGGTTCTGCCAGAAGCGTTTTTCCCCACACAGCATCATTATCATCAGTCTAAAGCAGTGTTTCCCGACCCGGTCCTCTGGAATCCAGAGACAGTCCACGTTTTCGCTTCCTCCCAACTCCCTGCCAGACAGTTCACATTTTTGCTCCCTACGGGGAGCTGGGAGGGAGCAAAAGTGTGGACTGTCTGGGTTGGGAAACACTGGACTAATGACACATCGAGGAACCAATCTGGCCAACAGAAGTCAGGGCAGAGAGCAGGCTGCTCTATTAATGTGCGGCTCGGCACAGTCAGCGAGCTAAACTCAGCATCCCGACTGTGGGAACCAGCAGCTGCCTGTGGGCGGGGGGGGGGCCGCCCACTCGTCAGCAGAACTGGCCCCCATCACTCGCCACGCTGCTCAAACGCTCCACATGGCCGCCACGTTTTTCCTAATCATGTAAAACCGAATTCATATTTCATCCATGACAAGTTGATTGGAAATTCAGCTTAATAAACCAGCCTGATGCTGATGCTGCTTGATGTTGTGATCCTGTGTGATATGTGCGCATGTATATTCAGCGCTCACAGACGGCCCTGGGCTGCCTGCTTAGTTCAGCAAATATACTGCAAATCTATTGGCTTTATAACAAAAACCTCCTTTTGTTTGCAACAAATATATATCACAACAGAAACAATCAGTAGTTTTAGGTAAAACATTCACTTCCAGTAGTAATAATGTGAAACCCAAATTTGGATCTGTAGTTCGGTATTAGACCAAACTCCTTTAATAATAGTTTTAAAAGAGGCTGTTCTGAGTTATAAAGCTGATTGTCAGGCAGTCTCATTAGGTGCTTTTTAATTAATAACACCTGTGTAGTGTCCCTTTGGGAGCCAGTGACTACAATTAATAGCAAAATGGCAAGAGCAGAACTGAATGAGTCAGGCAAAAAAAATTATGACGCTCGATAAAATTGAAAATGTCTGTGCTGAGGATATGTGCAGATGTGTTAAACATCGCTTGTCAATGGACTTTTGTTATGAAACTAGTAGATTTGCAACATTATTACAGAATTAAGCCAGTCCCAGGACTTTCTGTGATCACCTTCTGTATGTATGTATGTGTGTATATATATATATATACACACACACACACACACACACACACATGGGTGAATATATTGCTTATTAATTCTAGATACTTTTATTATTTGTCTGTTGGATGTATGCTTGATTGGCAGTGGCGTGAATGAGTTTATCTTATTTTTACTTCATCCCAAGATGTGTAGTGGCACTGGAGAAACGAAGATGTGAGACACGGTACAAAAATGTTTGGAGTGATGACTATAACGAATATAGGATCTTGTTGATTAGTTCCTAAGTGAGGGTTTAAAGCTCATTAACCTTTTTTTATCCTTGTTCCTAGTTCACTTTTGCCATTTACTTTGGCTCATCCATCATTTCCATATTTTTATATGGTGCTTAGAGACAATTTTATCCAAATTGAGGTACATTTTGAGAAAACAGGGTCAACCAATCCCTTGAGGGGCTGGGGGACGCTAAGGGCCCAGTGATGACATCACTCGACAGGCCACCGGATTTGAAACAGCAACCAACCAATCACAGGCACAGCATCCGATCTGGTTGAGCCACACACTGATGGAATTCTGCTGTTCTCTACTCAGTTTCTTATATAACTATACTAACACTATAGACATTTTCTATTCATCTGCGATGAGCATGTAATGAGGGGCATCTGTCAGTAAAACCGGCATTGTAGCAGTGTAATTGATCTTGGCTCACTCTGTTCTTGGCCATGATGGCCAGGTTATGTAAGCTTTGTGAGCCTTGCCAGGCGTGAGGAAAACCGCTAGCTTTGCCTCTCACCTGCGTGGGGGTTATGGTGCGGACATCTTCAGACGCTAACTTCTTCAGGAGCGTCGTCTTGCCCGCATTGTCCAGGCCGAGGAGGACGATCCTCAGTTCCCGCTCCGTGGCGCCTTTCAGTCTCTCGACGACGGAAAACAGACCCTGAGCTCAGCCAAAAGACAATGTTAGACCAGCGTCCGCTTGCAACACCATTAGCGTCGCTCTGAGTTCCTGTCGGGACAGTCACGCGTCTGTCTGATAAAATATTTTTTCTACACAGACAGACGAGTTAAGAAACAGGACTTTTAATGGGTCAGACGAAGCAGGAACTACAATTTATCTAAATTGCAATTCAGATGACATATTAATCGGCATGTGAAATTGCACAGATACACATATGCCCATCTACATAAGGTCAAGGATGCTGGATCAGAAGCCTGAATTAATGCATCATCTTGAGTTAATTAATCCCCACTGGAAACATCAATATGGCAAAACCTGACAGCACACAACCAAAGACAACCAATATTTTGACACAATATGTGTGGGAAAAAAAAATGGAGATTTGTTAAAGTAACACTTTCTGATTGTTCTTCAGATTCCTTACAAGTCATTAATGAATAATAAAAGATCATTGTTCTGGGGGCCCTATATCAACACTAATCGTAAAATTTTAAAGTACTAACTCACAGATCCCTTCCCTAATACACCGACATGATAATGAATATTGTAATAAGGAGATGGACAAAATATTATGAACAAAATCTTTATAGATCCCATCGGTTTCCAGTCAGTGGCATACCGGGTTACACTGTACCAGTTACACAACAAACGCCCTGCCCCTAGGTGGCGGAGGGACGGTCCTACCTTCTGAACCTCTCCCATCCTGAACACTGCCCTTGGAAGCAGGGCTACATCATACAGTCAGCCCCCAAGGCAGACAAGAAATGCAGGTGACCCAGGACAGACCGTCGGCTCTTCGTTCCCCCAGCTAGGAGGGACCTTCTCTGCCCTTGTCTCCCTGCGGGGGGGGGTTGTTGGGGCTGGATTAACGGGCCACAATTAGCCACCATCTCCTCCCCCACCTCTCTGCATTCAGGACTTACCTGGATTATCCCACAGCCACCTGCCACAGAAAAGACACTGGGGCAGTGATACCCCTCTCAGCCACAAGGGGGCGTTACCTAACTACCCACCCCCCCGCCCCCTGGCTTTACCTCCCTCACTCCCCCCACCATGCCCACCCCTTCTATTTAATTCACCTACCAGATTTTTATCGAAGGACGGGAGCCAAGTACAAAAATTACCGTTAACACCTGTTAATTATAACGCCGTTCGGGGCCTCGGGCGCCAGTACAGCTCCAGATTTCCATCCCAGGCTGACTGTGGATGTCTGTGTGATGCAATAAGGTTTTAAATAATGTTTTTAAAGACTTTTGTAATAATTTGCGTACAGTTACCACGTAGACATTACGCAACTGCATATGCGTACGATATTATGGGTAAATGCGAAATACAAAAGAAATGCAAAATTAGAAATGCACACAAAATATTTAATACTAAATTGATATATATATAGAGGTCTAACCTGAGTGAGGATTAAGCCAACAATACGTGTAAATAATTACGCTGTCTGTTGTATAGCACGCAACTCCAGGATGGCATAGATTCCAGTCCCTCTGCAGGAGTTTGACTCTAGAGTCCGATCAGTCCGTTGAGGCCCCTGCCATCGTCTACCACCCAATCTACACTGCATCCCATCTCCACAGCCCCTCCTACAGGTAGTGGGCCCACAGGAGGGCGGACCTTTCCAGGTTATGCCCAGCCGGGTCCAACGGGTAGAGACCCGGCCACCAGACACTCACCCACCAGCTCCCCCCCAGTCCTAGCAACAGGGCGGGACCCCAGTCTCCCCAATCCAGGCGGGGGTCACATGATCCTGTATGGTAATCTTAAAAACTATTTTAAGGTTTGGACCGTTCACTGTGCAGAAAACCCGCCTCCTACCTCACTGCATTTGTCCCTGCCTACCACACTGCAGTAATGCAATGCAATTTTATTTATATAGCGCATTATCACAACATTACATTGTCTCAATGCGCTTTACATTTCTGCCAC
>JAOYFF010000049.1:2719824-2733896 GCA_025773925.1 Cryptomyrus ogoouensis
CTCCCTAGGAGGAAGAAACCTTGAGAGGAACCAGACCCAAAGGGGGAGCCCATCCTCCAGGGGCCGGCAGATGAATCTGCCACCTCCTACCTCACTGAATTAGCCGCCGCCTAACCCCACTGCAGTAGCCACCTCCTACCTCACTGAATTAGCCGCCGCCTACCACACTGCAGTAGCCACCTCCTACCTCACTGCATTGGCCGCCGCCTACCTCACTGAATTAGCCGCCGCCTACCACACTGCAGTAGCCACCTCCTACCTCACTGCATTAGCCGCCGCTTCCTCACTGCATTAGGTTACACAAGGCTTGTCTGTACTGACCCCCTCCTCCCCGAAAGAAGAGAAAGACTATTCTAGACCAATTACCTTCTAAGCACTGTTTGACAGCAGTATGTTTGACTGTCACATCAAGTCACCATAAATCCATCTCACCTAAAGAAAGTGCATGAAGAATAAGAGCAAGACACGTCCATATTCTGTGCAAATCCTTGCACCATCTTCTGATTCCACTCACAGGGACCTAATCTTTAACACTGGTTAACACTGGACCTAACTGGTGACTTTACCTCCCCAGTAATCACACTGTGTTAGGCGCAATGAAAATTCCCTCAGACGGAATCACAGTCGCTGAATTTCAGACTGAGTAAATGATATAAACGCCTAAACGGTGTGTCTTCTGGGACATTTCCTAAGCATGATACATTCAGTTAATCGAGGTTGCATTAATTTTATGGTGATCATTCTGAACGCTTGATTTGGCAGTGTAGCGGAATGGGAAGGATTTCCAAAAAACCAACATTCTACTGATGCAGCTCATAGTGTTTGCAGGGATGTTTACTGTTAAATGGAGGAGACGCCCATCCCTGTGCTTCTGGATGCTTTTTACGACCCATTATAAATTTCCCAATGCACTGGATGATGGTCCTGCATGTTTACGGTCCACGTCAGTGTCACATGGATTCGCTGGCAGCCTCGTGCTCTCGGATGGTCACTCGCATCTGTGTCCTTCTGCTCCAATGACATCAAGGCAAGCAGACCTGAGGGCTCACGAAGGGTCCAGCCTGGGAATTATATGCCCAAATCCAGGGCATTTTGTCTTTGTTCTGGAGGAACTTTGATGGATAATCAGTCTGTGTCTTCTTATCCTGATAAATGTATTACTGAAAATTCAAGAAGATAACAAATAAATAACAAATAGGATATTGAACTATTTAAGCCAGTTTTTCCCAATCCGGTCCTCGGGGAGCCTCGGGGATGGTCCATGTTTTTGCTCCCTGCTAGACAGCAAAAATGTGGACCCCTAGGGGACCCCGAGGACTGGATGGGGAAACACTGGCTTAAGCAGACTGACTTTTTCAACCCCGCCTGGTGTCTTTTTCCCGTCCAACGTACAAGAAACTTGTAGCGATTAGCAATAGCAAGCGACAAGTTTCTCCACAGCTGTGCACTGCACTCAAGCGATCAGACAGACGTCTGTGCCCTGTATTTATGCGTTTTTTTATGCAGAGCAATCGGGGTCTGTTTGTGTGTCTGAGAAAACTCGCTGGTTAACATTCTAAAGTGTTGTTAGAACATATGAATATAAGAAATTTACAGACTAGAGGAGGCCATTAAGGTTAAAAATTTAATTTTAAACATAATATTATTCTGTTTCTGACCAGCAATTAATGACAAATGAACATGGGGTCAATACTTAACAAACACTTAGTTACTCATAAGTTAGTGCATTAAGTAAGCTGTACTACTACATAATTCATGTCCTCTCAGGTGAAGCAATCTGTTTTTTAAATGTTTTGTTCTTTTGATTTTAATTTCTAATTTTCACATTTCATGTCGATTTAACGGTACGTATTTTATTTCTTATTTCATTTTTGTAAAGCGCTCTGCATGACCTTTGTGTTCGAAAATGTGCTATACAAGTAAAGTTGACTTTAGAAAAAATTTAAGGCGCAGTCTGCTTTTATTCCCACGCCATACACAGCGCGCTCTACGGCGTGACATAAAGGTCAAAGGACCTTTCACAAAATACACCACAAACACTAAGCTCTCAGCCCAGACAGATATTATAGCTTATAGCTGTGTGATGACTGAATTTGTCCATGGCATACAGACATCATCAGTCGGTGTGGTGAATGATGAAATGGGACTGTGAGCTCACGATGGGTAGCAGATGGTGAATCTACATAGTGTATTATATGTCTTATATATGATATACATACCACATTAATAAGCAAACCGCTGAAATTTCAGGGAGCTACGCTTGCATTTTAATATACCATACAGGAAGCTTAGGTATAGATGGCAGATTATACGGGAGCGCATTGAAACTGCACGTGGTATCATCTTAATCAGCATCATCCATCTAACAGGCCTGCAGTATTTTACAGAAAACCAAAGTGTGCATAAGCGTAAAAGCATCTTGGCAGCCATATCAGACCATTAAAAACTGTAGCTACCCAATGCTAATACTGATGACACCATTTCCAACATCTTAAATGTCATCTTAAATATCACCGGCAGATATTCAATTGATGGAACGTGGTGATTATTTCATAAAATATTTGAACAGACGTGATATTCACATCTAAAAAGAAAAGCAGTTAAAGACAAAAATATGAACTTTTTCTAGACTGGCATTTTAAGATATAACTAAAAAAACAGAGGAACACAGCCACAAATGGTCAAAAATTATAATTATATAGATACAGGAACGATTAAACATCTTGGTTCCGACAAAGTATTTGAAAACTAAATATGTGTAAATATAAATGAAAAGAAACAGAATCCGATTTAACAGGTAATTGATACAATTCTGTCAGAAAGAAAAATGCCTGGAAAACTCGATATATCTCTGTTAGCTAATTACTGTTACCTGCCAGGCAATGACTTGAGTTCGGTTTATAGTGGGACAGTTAGTATTTGCTTGCAAAGCATTTGTCTTTTAGAGCAGTGATGTGTTTTATGGCTGTGTTGTTGCTTCATGATGGGCCGTGGTTCACATCACCCAGTTAATGACCACATTCCACACAGACACGTTTCCAGCATAGACATCATCTTCTGCCTGCATGATAAGCGGCCATCTCCACAAACCTGTGCACAGATTAAAGTCCCGGCCTTTGATCAATGGCTGACTTTCGGGATTACTTTTACAAGATTGTTCCTTTTTCACTCGCAAATTAATACGACATACCACAGCGTAGTCTGTTTCTTTAAAAAATGCATTTAATAACTCCTAGCTCTCATTTTTAGATCTTGGTCTTGTGTCTAAAGTGCTCAATATAGCAAGTAAATCAAAAATGCAGTTGTATAAGTCACTTGTAAGATTATCTGAAATACTTTAAGAATGTATTAATACTTGTTTTAATACATTGCCAGTGTTGTCTAAGTGTACGTCATTTGAGGGGGTGCTTATTCAAAACACCGCTGATCACAAATATTCATATTTTGGTAATACTTTACTTGACAGGGCAAAAATAATATAGTATTATGCCCTTATGTATTAATCAACCGCAAACTAAGTCTTAGTTCCATACTGATTTCATGTTAATTAATCATTAATGAATCATGACATATTTTATCTTCGGCAGTTACTGTATTTGTTACTATATCTGTTAATTCTGTAAAACTTTGTGAACTACTGAAGGAACCAATCATGAATAACATGTGAAATACTGATCTCTTGTTTGTTCATCATTAATAAATCGTGACATCTTTTATCTCAAGTAGCAACTATATTTGTTCATGATTTCTTCATGATTTGTACTTCAGTAGTAACTGAGTTATTACTAAGTTGTCTGTGTTGGTCACCGTCCAACCCTGTCCTGTTTGTCGCTGGATATCTTCTTCCCCTTCATCTAACCCTAGTCCCTGATTTATTTTGCACTGTTTTTTCCTAGCTTTAGCTTCCGTGTTTAGTCAAGCTTCCCTGGTTTCCCGTGTTTCACCTGTGTCTTGTCGTTCTGTGCCTGTACTGATTGGTTAACTGAGTTGTGATTTTCGCCTGCCCCGTGTCATGGCTTGTTAGTGGTGTGTATTTAAGTGTCTGCTTTTGTTCTGTTCCCTGTTGGTCCATTGTGGCTGCTTCCCTGTGTGACTTTGCAGTCGTTGTATATTTTATGGTTGTTCCTGTCTTGCTCCCTACCTTTGTTTCTTTTTTATAGGTTTTCTTTTGACCCCTCATGGTCCCCCTTTGTTTTCCAATTTTCCTGTATTTATTTATTTATATTAAATAACCCCCTTTCTATGGAACGCTACATGACTCGTCCCTCCTCCACTTCGTCAAGCCATAACACTAAGTATTTGTGCCTCATCAATTAAACTGTCACCATATTTGGTTATAAGTCACTTTGCAGCATTCATTCAATAGTGAAATATTACACTTGCATTCCGTGCAAAGAGAAACTTTATCTGGTGTAATACAAGAATTTTCATGTTTGTTATACGACATTGTATGTAATACCAATCTTTCTTCACGTTAGCCGAATATGTCATACGTATTCTCATATTTCAATGGTGCACACCCAGTGTCATGCAGAGCGATGCGTCATGAGGTGTTACTCATTGCACATCGAGAGTTATAGGAGCTTCAGCTTCAGCATCAGCTTTCTCCTGAATCACACTAGGGCAGGGTTATTCAAATCACGGTCCTCGAGGTCCGAGCCCTGCTGGTTTTCCAGCCTTCCTTCACCTGTCAGCCAGGTGTGAAGCCTCTGACCAATCAGAATCAGTAATTATTAAACTAACTACCTGGGAGAACTGAAAACAAGGCCTGGATTTGGAATCAAGGTACGACACTCCCATAGAGATGACACTTCTCCAGCATGTTGGGGGATTGGCTTGCACAGCGTGTAGCATTTTCGCCTCATGCCTTCTGACTTGGGGATTTGAAACCTGCCTCTACTGTATGAGGGGGGATTTGAATGTTCTCTCTGTGTTCTTTAGGTTTCTTCTAGGTACTCCCATTTTCCTTCCATAGCCCAGTGATTTGCAGTTAGAGCAATCAGTAACCAAAATGAAGGACAGGTTGAACCAATGAACGAACCCCCTCACTGTCACCTGACTCTTTTCCCTCAATGACCACGCCCCTTTTCTTATGTACAGTATTTTCAGCGTGTATATTGTGTACATTTACCAGCCATATGTACTACTTGTAAGTATAGGGTAACCCAGGTGATGGTGACATTTTACTTTACTGGGCACAGATACGTAGTAATAAGTCCTTTATTACTGAAGTACAAATTACGAACACATATAGTCACTACTTGAGATAAATGATGTGTCATGATTCACTAATGATGAATTAACAACAGATCAGTATGTAACATTTAGTTTGTAGTTATAAGACATAATTCATAGGTAACAGCACAATACTATATTATTTTTGCCCCATCAAGTAGAGTGTCACCATTTTGATTTATTGTCCTTTGCTCTTGGTTTAGAAAAACCTTACAGCCGCTCAGGTGACAGTAGCGAAAGGCCTTTTCAGATTTCTGAGTGACGTAAAACGAAGAGACGTTGTTTGCCTGAATTACCCACACTTCCTTTTGCGGCATTTTGCAGTGGCACAACTTCCTGTTCGAGCAGGAAGTACGGCTAGGCCAGCGAGTGAGGAAGCTGTATGACGGCTATTTACTTCAGTGACTATTCTTTGCTAGTGATCGACAGCTAATTTATCTTTGATTTTGGACCCTGCAGATGTTATGTCCAAAATATTTAGAAACTTGGCAGTCCCTAATGGTAACAAGGTGAGTGATACCGTGGGATGATGTTTTTAACGTGAAGTCAAAATGAGTGTCTGCTTAGACCCCTAAAAGGCACGATACTCGGGCTTGCTAGGAATAAATATTATGGTTTTTGCTCTCTTTTGGGCCTAATGCTGTTAGATGTGCTGCGATATAAATTTGGTAACTATGTTACTATTGTTTTTGTTTCAAACTGCTCCACTTATGGTAAAGAACTTCAGTATTGTTCAATTGGCTGAAATAGTATAAGAGTTTAATATGTCTCGGATGATTAGTGAAGCTTTTTAAAAGTACTTTAATAGCTACCGGTGACAAATTTGAGTGCTTATGTCTAGCATGGTACCAATGTGAGCAGCTTTCACTTTCACTGCTCTATGTGATGATAATGGTCACAACATAGCAAAACAAGTTTTGTAAGACTTCGTAATTTTTCAGGCATTAATACTGAATACTTAACGAGTAATGACACAGAAAGAGCGCTCATACTGAACGATTAAGTACATCTTTATAATATTCTGTTATTCATTGGGTGGTTGTGATTATACAGTAAGATCTCACTGTGGCACAAGTCACAGAGTTTGATTCAGACTACAATGCTTGACATTTCTTTACCTGTATTGCAAATTTCATTGAAAAATCACTTTAAAAGGACATTCCGAATTCAAAAGTTAAGAAGAAGTTTGCAAATGCCGTACTTCCTCGTTCTTGTACATGTGCTACAGACAGCACATAGTGATAAGAAGCTATTTTAACCCACAGCTGTTGTCATAATAGTGATTTTCAGTGATGATAAATTTCTGTTATATTAGTCTTTCAGTTTGAAGCCCCTTTATCCCAAAGCAAATCCAGCTGTCATCCATCATTTTAACTGTAAAATCCTCCCTTAATATCCTTCAACTTGATAATTAATTCTCACGTATATTTTCTTTGTGCCGTGCCATTCGCTTACAGTAACTGCATATACTCTTACAGTTTTGGTGCTTAATTGTAAGTTTCCAGCTGAAATTCCTCTGTATCGTGTCTTTTTGTCTTGGCAGAACCTGGCGGTGTCTGATGGGGGTAAGATTTCCATTATGGATTCGGTTCCTGGCCAAGGAAACCAGACAAAACAGGGAAGAGAGAGCTAGCATGGAAAAAGTGCACATGAGTCTGTACTATACTTAGGGTTAGCAGTTAGCTGCTACTTTGATGCCGCAGTACTTCAGTAGGCCTAGAGAATCTGGTCCCGGTTCATTGTCTTTCGCCCAATGAGATCTTAGATTGACTCTCTTAGCAGGTCACATGTTGCAGCTGCGCCTATAGGGTTAACTGTCAACTGTGCGTGTTTGAGGGTGTTTGTTCAGTACCGGCGGCGTCTATAGCGTGATTTCATTTCCTCATTTGCCTGAAATGCAAAGACATTGCTGTAATGAGGGGGGGAGTGGGGCAGAGGGCAGGCCTGCGCTCCAAATCAGCAGATTTTGGAGATTTTTTTCAAATTAAAAGTCAATAATCTGTAACTACCAATGAGACTAATCACTGAGCCGATAAGGACTTTGCTTAACAAGCTAAGAGCTGAGGAGATAAAGTCCCCTGCTGTCCTCTCCTCGCCAGTGGTGTAACGCACTTTGTGACTTTTGGAATGACTTGCTGTTTCCTCCATATCTCTGTGGACAGAGCTGAACGTGGGCCAGCGGGATGGCCGGGGCAGCAGTCACAGCCTGAACTCGGGTTTGAGCCTGGCAGGGGGCGGCAGAACATGCCAGAGCCTGGGCGCGGTGGCCAGCTGGGCCGTCAGTTTCGAGAGGCTGCTGGCGGATCCCGTCGGCGTGCGCTACTTCACGGTGAACCTGACCTCTGACCCCATCCGAGAGGGCAATAACACGCACACCCATTGGCTGATGTGTAAACCAATCAAAATGCTGCTTCCTAAGCAGAACCTCACATTTCCTGGAGTATGGATACAGGATTAGCAGCACATGAGTAACCATTTACAGCAATTTTAGCTGGCATTGAAATTTTTCCCCTGGAAAGGTCTGCACAGAGCCTTAGGTTGGTATCTCCTAATCAGGTTCCCAGGGACCCACAAACAGTCCACGTTTTTGCTTCCTCCCAGCTCCTGAAAGCGAGGGAGCAAAAACATGGACCGTCTGTGGGTCCCTGGGGACTAGGTTGTGAAACACTGCCTTAGGAATTATGTGTCACATGTTTTTTTAGCTTATGTTACTTACACTACACCA
The DNA here is from genome assembly GCA_025773925.1 of Cryptomyrus ogoouensis. Taxonomy (NCBI): domain Eukaryota; kingdom Metazoa; phylum Chordata; class Actinopteri; order Osteoglossiformes; family Mormyridae; genus Cryptomyrus; species Cryptomyrus ogoouensis. The sequence goes on from JAOYFF010000049.1 coordinate 2,727,785, forward strand.
TGATTTAATATCATCATTTAAATAAAACCAAAAATCAAAAGTGAAGGTTTTGTCTGCATTTTTGGTCATTCTTTGTTATGCCACGGTTCCTGTTGATTTGTATTTTTGAATGATTATTTAAGAATTATTTACCAGATGAATGTTTCACAGTTTCCTTGCTGGATGGTTACATGATAAATAAAAATGATCTGGATGCTCCGTTTCGCAGGCCTTCCTGAAATCAGAGGTCAGCGCGGAAAACATCCAGTTCTGGCAGGCGTGCGAAAGGTTCCGGCAGATTCCGGCCAGCCAGAAAGAGGAGGTGCTTGGCATTTTATCGACCGTCAGGGTATTCATTTGCCAAGAGAAAATGTTCAGCAGTGTGACATAAATAGTAATGGATGGAAGTAGCTGTGAACTGTCCTCTGTGTGACAGCTGACGCGCGACGCCTGGACCGTTTTCGGCACCTACCTCTCGAAGAGTGCCACCTACCCCATCAACATCGACGACACGGCCCGTGTTCAGGAAAAAGACTTAGAGTCCCCGATGCCAAACATGTTCGACAAAGCTCAGCAACAGGTACTGGCCAAGACAAACAGGTGAAAACCCATAAAATGAAGAGAAAGGAAAATGGGACTTCTGTTTACGTTGGCAGAGAGAGCAAAATGTTCACAGCTGTTCTACTGTTTCATTCAACCACGGTTTGAAAAGATGTTTATTTTAGTCATTATCATTGTCGTCTTCATTTTTTCCTTCCAGAACGCTGTTGAATTCTTACGATATACCTGTTTTAATAAAGAATTTGTATTCGATAACTAATAAATGATGTATTAATTTAGGACAGAATGAGCAGTCTCGCACTAATAATTCCCTCCAATTTTGCACTATGGCAGATCTTCAAGCTGATGAAGTTTGACAGCTACACGCGTTTCGTGCGATCTCCGATCTACCAAAGCTGCATGCTGGCCGATATGGAAGGCAGGCCTCTTCCAGAGCCCTGCCAGGCGGCCAAGAGCCCGGATCCGAGAAGGAGCCAAGCGACGGACGGCCCTTCCTCCAGCGACAAGAGCGTAGGCGGCGTCCACGTACCCTCCGTCCCATCCGTCCGCTTATCCTGTCGAGCCAGCCTGACAACGATGGTCTTAGATAACCAATCCGAAGCAGTTTCATGGGTCATATGACCTCCTGAGGTCTAGTGAAAAAAAATCAATATTGATTAAATATTTTGATTTGAAAGGAAGTTGACAAGGTCGCACCCTAACTGTCATTTTTACGGACCAACAAGTCTTAATGGAGTGGTCTGTATAGTAATGATAATAATAATAGCAAAGATATTAAGTCCACTAGTGAGGACAAACATGAATTGTTGGATCTCAGGAGGTTGCAGAGGTGCTAGCATTGTTATGCTAGCTGTTGCAACTTATGTCATTTAACAGATTTGTGCACATTCTCTTCATTTACACTACAGGGTGTTTTACTGAATTTGTTCCAGTTAAATACTCTACCTAAGGGTACAACAGCAAAGCCTTTTCAGAGTCTTTGATCAGTGGTTTCTGCTCTCCTTTTATGCTTGGCATAGGATTTGGCAGCTTGCATGCAGTATAGATTATAAATATGCAGTTCTTGACGGGGGTGTGAAACTCGGCGGGGGGTGAGACTGAGTACATTCGCTCACCGTCAGCCTGTGCGTGACACACGTCTGAAATTCCCACAGAAAAAGAAGCTGAAGCCGGGGAAGCTGGTACCCTTCGGTGTGGAGGTTGCTGTGGAAAGGAGGAGAGGGACCCCTGGGAAGAAGGCGGAGGAGAAACGATGGGACAAGAGAGGATCATGGGGAGGTGTGGTCTGTGGGAAAGGTCATAGGTCACCGTTAGCATTAGCGTAGGGGCTACGGGCATGGTCATGTAACTCGACAATGATTGGTTAGCAGGCCTGCTGTCCCAGGGGGACAACTGAGGAAGGTCTTAGGTCACCGTTAGCATTAGCGTAGGGGCCAAGGGCATGGACATGTAACTCGACAATGATTGGTTAGCAGGCCTGCTGTCTGAGGGGGACAACTGGGGAAGGTCATAGGTCACCGTTAGCATTAGCGTAGGGGCCAAGGGCATGGACATGTAACTCGACAATGATTGGTCAGCAGGCCTGCTGTCAGAGGGCGACAACTGGGGAAGGTCATAGGTTACCGTTAGCATTAGCGTAGGGGCCAAGGGCATGGACATGTAACTCAATGATTGGTTAGTAGGCCTGCTGTCCCAGGGCAACAACTGGGGAAGGTTATAGGTCACCATTACCGATGGCATAGTGGCTAAGGGCATGGACTTGACTCAAGAGTGATTGATTAGCAGGCTTGCTGTGCCAGGGGCAGGGGGGCACTAGAGATTTTAGGCCCCATGAAACCATATCATACTGGGCCCCCAACCCAGACCAGTCCAATTATCTTTTAGACAGGGGCCCTTGGAATTGCACTTGGACCCAGGAGACGCCCCAGGAGGAAGGGGCTACATTTCTTGGGAGCCCCGTTGAAGCAATTTTGTCCCAGGCCTGGGAATTATGCACAGCAGGCCTGTTTGTTAGAGTCCCTATAGGACAGCAGTCTCAGTGACAGTTAACCTGCAGAAGCTGAATTAGTTCACTGAATACCCAGCTGTATATTTGGGTAAAAGCAGCAGAGCGAGTTTGCATTCTGTGTCTGCTCCTATCATGTCCACATCGGCTCTTCCTCTCCTGAGCAGCAGAGATCGGAGATAATTACCTCTGTGTGGGTCCGGAGCGGCAGAGTCTGGCCAGGTCATCCAGCGGCGTGCAGTGGACCGCTCCTCCCAGCAAATCAGACGTGAGTATGTTCTTCTCAGCGGGCTCCCAGTGCGGCCTTTTCTGGAAGCTTCTGTTGCACCTTGGCAGTGCTCTTACCCTGAATGGAAAGCGAGAGGGTGTTAAAACATATATATGTTATAAAACAAATCTATAAACAAATATATAAGCAAATCTGGCTCTCGAAATGATAATAATGTCACTCAACAGAATTCGGAATGGCCTAAAAAGCTTCCTCAGGAGAGAAGTACGGTATTAATTACGTAGAGTTTGCTCCACCCTCATTGTGCAGGATGTAGTTTGGGGGCAGGACAACGCATATCTATTGTTCAAAGCCGGTCATAAACCCTCCGCCTTCAGATGCAGCCGTCCAGTCTGGGTCACCCCGAGCGTGTGGCGTTGGGGATGACGGAGAAGTACTGCTGTGTGTACCTCCCTGATGGGACGGCGTCACTGGTGCCCACGCGGGCCGGCATCTCCATACGGGACATGCTGGCCGTGCCGTGTAAGAAGAGGGGAATCCCCTTCAGTGATGTCACCGCCTACCTCCAGAGTAACGACAAGGTAGGACGCGGCTGGCCTCTGCCCCGGGACGTGTGAGGCGGTACCTCCATCAAACAGACCTGCCTCTAAGGGCCGTCGCCAACCTCTGAGCCTCGGCTCATGTTCATGAACTGTTTACCCTCCCATCCGGAAGCTTCCGTTCCCACACCAGCAGGCAGAGGAACAGCTTGTTCCCTACAGCTGTCGCCCTGCTGAGCGCCACCGCTAATCTCCACCCGAGTCTACCCCCACCCCCGCTCCATAATTATGTAAATATGCTGCATTCAAATACACACACACACACACACACACACACACACACATATATATGTATGAATATATGAATGCAGCATAATATATATGTGTGTGTGTGTATGTGTATGTGTGTGTAAATGTAGTATATTTAAACAATTATGAAGTGGGGGTGCATTTATACACACTCACATGCACATTTCATTGTTTGAGGACTTGTACTTGCAATGCCAATGAAGTTGAATCTGATCTAATCTAACCTGATGCCTCCCCAGGAGCCTCTCTCCATGGACCTGGACAGCTACGTCCTGAAGGAGCAGCAAGTCCGGCTGGAGCTGCAGGTGACGTTTCTGTGAGTCCCGACAGCTTGCTCTCTTTTCTCAGATTCCTTTCTTCTTTTCGCACACCCTCGTATCGTTTTTTTTTTTTTTTTTGGTGACGCAAACGTGCCCAGTTCGTTCTTGCGAGGGGATAGCGTTGTCGTGTTTTTCAGGGTGGAGGTTGCGTTTTCCGGGAAGATCGAGAAGGTCACGCAGAAAAGCAGCAAGACCCTGGGTGAGGCGCTGCTCCATGTGATGCAGCAGCACGGCATACAGCCGGAGGAGGCCGTGGTTACCATGGTGAGTGTAACCGACAGCAACGATGGAGCAGGGACATGCGGACGGAGCAGGGACATGTGGACGGCGCGTGCCTTAAACTGCGTACACTCCCTACATAACGCTTAAATTCCTCTGTTTGTCCTGCCATTCAATAAAGACGTGACTCTAGTTACAAAATTGGTATAAAAGGCCTGACTCAAGTTTTTCATGAGGCCTATCATGACCTTGTATGATGCCTTATTAAATATTAATTTCTGTAATGTTACAACATTCTGTTGTGCACCACATTTAATAACTGATACTTTTTATTGATCCGCATGGGGAAATTCTCTTTTCACCCCCCATCTTGCTTTCTGTGAGAGAAAGCTTAGCTGTGAAAGGGAGTTGGGTGTTAAGGGTTTTACTCAAGGACCCACAGGTGTGCTGAAGCCAGGCTTGAACTGGCAACCTTTGGATCACAGGCACGAAGCCTTAGCCTAGTGAGCCATACACTGCCCCTGTATTCACCTTAGCTACTGTCTCCACACTTTGTCTGCTTTATGTCTGTTCTGCACTATATATATGTTTGTCTGTGCACAATGTTCTCACTGCTGTATGCACCAGAATTCCCCCCTGGGATCAGTAAAGTTAATCTTAATCTTAATCTTAATCTTAATCTTAATCTTAATCTTCAAACACAGCAGTTTCAGAAACAGGACTGACATCGTTTTGGATGTTTGGACTATGACGTGCATGTTTTTTTTCCCTTTTGGGATCCCTGTTTTGCTTCAGACTGGGGGTAAAGAGCCTTTGGACACAACCATGAATATAACATCTCTGGCCAACAAGAAGCTACAGCTAGACAAAGTAAAAAGTAAGTACAGCACCAGAGATGGGATTTAAATACATTTTTAAATGCCAGCTTTTAATACTATGCGTGCACATTACCAGATAGCTGTTGCCAGATAACTTGCTAAAGTTTGGCTCTGTAAACAGGAAAAAATGCGTATATTTCCAGCTCCTATGAGTAGTGATCACGTGCGGCATCACAGTGCGAATCAGCACAGCCGAAACGATCATATTCATATATCTGCAAGACTGATATGGCAACCTTTGGTTCTGTTGCATGGCAACAGAGGAATGTCTGTGATTGGGTGACAAGCATGAACAAACAGGGGTAACGGTGACTCCTGACTCCAGATCTACACGTGTCCATATCCTGTGTGATTCGTATGCCATCATAATCACAAACGAGCACTTTAAATGCTTTCAGTGATGGCTGCCTCTATGATTAATTGGTTCCTCAGTTCCATTTTTAGTTGCGTTTCTGTTAACATCGTTGTTTCACCTGCTTAAGGTCAGTGAAGAGGAAAATATGTGCATTACCAGCTTTAACAGTGAACCAGCTGTCCTTCGCGTCACTGTGCATTTGTGTCATGGCGGTCCAGGCCGAGTCACGTTGGGCCTCATTAAATACAGAAACGCAACTTGACGAGGAGTATCTGTCCAGCTCATGTCCAGCTTACCCTACCTGGGGGCAGTCTTTCTCTAAATGGTTCTGAAAGCAGAGGATTATTTCAACCCTAACTGTCCAATATGTGTAGAGTTCAGTTTATACAGTACAGTGTGTGCTGACTCATTTTTCTTGCTATTGTACTACATGTTATCCATCTACCTTATCCATCCATCCATCCAATTTCCATAACACGGTGTTACAGAGAACGCAGAGCAGGGGAAATTCGAATCACCAAATTCACCTAAATGCATGTCCGTGAAAGAAGCATGTATTATATAATGCAGAACAGAAGGGGGGGGGGCGTTCACGCTGGTGGAGACATCTAAGTGGGGGGGGGGGGGGGGGGGTTGGGTTTTCTCCCAACCAAACCGCCAGGATTTAATAAATTTACCTGTTTTTTTTAAAAAACTTCCCCCGCCCCCCCGTTTTTCC
>JAOYFF010000049.1:2740398-2769908 GCA_025773925.1 Cryptomyrus ogoouensis
GGGGGGAGGGGGCGAACGGCACGGACACCCGTCCACGGAAAGGCGGCGGGAGGGCCTGCAAGAGCGCAGAAAGGGGGTTGCTGGGGGGGGGGGGGGGGGGGGGGGGGGGGGGACATTTCGCCACCAGAGGGAATTGGCTGTTAATTCCCTCAGATCGCCGGTGGCCCTTTTCCAATCGTTGCCATAGTGATGGCATTCCCCTGCCAGTTCCCTGGGACACAAGGAAAGCATTTTCATCTCGAGTTCAAGCATTACCAAGCATGCATTCCCTTGATATTAAAACAATAATTAGACCTCGTTCAATTGAGTACAGGAATAGATGGTTTTATGGGAGCCAAAACCAAATGAAGGAAAAAATATCTAGTCAGCAGCCACAAACAAATCCCTCAGTCCCAAAGCAGTGTCAGACACAGTACATCCTGCAAATCTCTCTCTCTCTCACACACACACACACACTTCTCATCATGAGTCATATAAGTATGAGTCAGGGTTTTTTTTTCATAATGGTGTCACTTAATGACTCCAAGCATCCATAACAAATCTACTTCAGGGAGCCCAGAATCACGACGCATTTCGGATGAAATGGCACTTTGTCCCAAAAAGGGCTTCGGTACCGAACAGTTCGGAAACGCGGACAGACGAGCGGGCTGTTCGCTCTTACCTCCCCCTGGTCCCTTGCTTACACAGCCACCTTAAGTGATCTCGGCTCCTCTGAAATGACGGTCTGCTCTTCTCATGATTCTTTAAAACCTGTTTGTAAACTTGTAAATATATAAGAACTAGGATTTTACTAGGATTTTAATGTGAAATCCATCCATAAGGCAAATTTAATTTATAGCTGCAAGATACACATGATTTAGGAGTACATTACGATTCCATTTCTTAGATACGTATTATTAGTATGTTCATATATTATGTTAATAGGTTTGACTGAATGTTGTACTACGAGATGCACATGTATTGAATTATAGTAGATCAGTCACCCAGGTTTCCACAGTGCGCTTTATTATGCAATACGGACATTTAATAGGAATTAATACTGCGGGATGCCAATCACAGCAAAATGTGTCTATTTTGCCGGTTGACTTTAAAACGCTGCCATCTAGAGGAAGCAAAATGGAATTACGTAAAAAACGTCATATGAGGTGAGACTGATATAACATTACTGATCATTTTAATAATTTTGTTTCCACAGAACATAAATTTAAAAGTGACAAGCAGCACACCGTAATCTGGCTCCTTGACGTGGAGAACAGAGTAAGTCATGGATAATGCCGGTAACAAGGTAAGTATGGGCACAGGAGTTTGTGACATCGCAAAGTCATCGTAATAATAATCTCTGCAAAACGCTAAACCCAGCTGTTGATTGCTCTTCAGTGCCATTCATTGGCCCCCCCAAAGCATGTGAAAAGCAGATCTAAGTCTATAGACGAGAGCCAGCAAGCCAAGAAGGTAAGTCAGCAATTTTTCTGCAATCCGTCTTCTGGTTTCATTCATTCGTACGATATTTAGCGCTCAGCCACATACGGTAATAAACTGTCACTTTACAGGCCTTTTATACGCAGAAGTCCCTGCCCGGAAAGCCAGAGCTGCAGAAACTTCACGTAAGTATTTACGCCATTATTCTGCCAGGCCCAAATGATTCAGTCACTTATTTAATTCACAAGCAAGTGATCTGCAGTCGTATTTGCAGAGGAAGTGAGAAACGAACGATAAAAAATAATGTCTGGAAATGAAAACTGAACAATCATCACCTAATCAAAAGATCCTGGTGTCTCCGGAGCCACGTTCGGTGTTTATTTGTTACATCACTTGACACTTGGTAGAGTACAGGTCGGTGAAAAACAAAAATTAAAGTGTGCAAAGTCACACAAAAACAGCAAATATTGGAAAGGGAAAATCTGGGCAGTATAATGGTAAATATACCACAGTTCTTGTTTGTCTCGGATCTTGCCTCTGTGTGACTTCTGTTCCTGATGCTTGTTTTTCCCAAAATGCACCTGGATTCCAGGAAGTCCACGAAAGCACAGAAACACCTACATCTTCGTCGGAGGAACTGAAATAATCCACAGTCTGAAGGGATTGTAAGCTTTTTGCGAGCGATGGAATTGATGCAGGCTTTACACAAATGTATAACCTAACCGTTCTAGTTGTTTTGCACAGATGTGGGGGAGATGGGTGATTTTCTCAGAGGTGAACTGGAATGCTGTTGAAAGTCAGCTGTACATGTGTGTGAATGTGCTTTGTCTCCAGCCTAAAGAGAGAATAAAATACTGATTAAATTAAATGGCAGTGGTATTCAAATGCATGGATACACACACAGGCACTGCCATCCAGAGACAAGATTAACCTGATGACAACACACTGTACACACACCGAATGCATGATAGCAAGATCACCCAAGGATGTGAATCTTCCCCTGTTTTCCTCACAACTCAGTGTAGCCAATCACATCCCTCGACATGTGACACCTCCCCTCCCAGGCCAGCTCAGATCACCCACTCCTCTGATGTACGAGCTGTTAGCGTACTGCGGGTGGCGGGCTTTACCGAGCGATGCAGCGCTCTCGGGGGAGATCGCAATCTTCCAAATCCCACTCGAAACCCTGCGGGCTCATGATGGACATCAACGCAGAGTGATAAGAGCAAGAGAGACCCAATGAAGCACAGGCCGCCTCACTGCAGATGCCTGACGGGGCACAGCAAGGATCAAACACAAATTCCCACTTTAAAACATTTATTTTAACTGCCAATAAACACCAAGGCTTGTGCAGAAAAACAACGTTTTTTCCCTTAAACTCACTGGAGAGCCGAATTTATGTTTCCCTGCCTGACGTCTCAAATGCCAGCGTGTAGCCAGTTTCCCCTCCCTGACGCACTGTTTTGCTACACAGTTAGAGGCAAAATTATGCAAGATTCTGCACCAGCGCGCCATCTTTACTAGGATTTTAATGTGAAATCCATCCATCTTCCGTAACTGCCTACCCAGTAGTGTGTCACAGTGGGTCTGGAGTTCATCCCAGGAAGCGGAGCTTTTTATGGCAAGATGAATAGAAATAATGATATCTATAATTTAACACACATACAGCAGCTAAATTCATACCATCAAAGGATTTTCACTGCAGGCGATGTTTTCCCAACACCTAACATACGGTGAAGTTCGAACAGTTTAAACATTGACTGGGAATGCTTGTATTTATATTTTATTTTAAGGGTAACAGGTGAGCTTTTCTGGCAACCATAGTCTGAAATGGTTTTTCTTTTTTAATAAAGCTTTCCTTGTTTGTATGAGAAGCATCCTGGAGAGAGTCGAACCGCTGTCTCCCTAGGAAAAGGCAAGGACCTGAACTCCTGCAACAATAGCCCTATTCAGCTCCCACACTACCCGCCCCATGCTGGGTCTTGTCACCGAGCTGATCTTATAAAGGCCACACGCAGCGAAACGCACCTTGGCCAGACGTATCCATAGGGACGCCAAGTACAGTTTCACACATATGACGTCAGTGTCGCGAGAACGCTGGGAATAGCATCAGATAAGCAGCGAAAGATGGCATTCCGTCCGAGAGAGAGAGATCCTGGCGACCATATCAAGAAGCCTGCGTGCATTTTAGATGGTTTTAAATAAGCTCTCCATGCGTCCCTGTTTAGATGTGCACTGCTTAAGATCTTCCCAGTTGTAAAAGATGAGTGACTTCAATAGCGTTGCTGAGGATGCAAAAAGGTCAACTCGCGATTGCATTATTATGCATCCAGCGAGGAACCTCATCAGCAGCCTTCGCTACTGGTACTTGTACAAATGTTTACCCTGCCAAAGCCCAGGCATTAACAAAGCACTTTATATATTTCACACTTCAAAAGAGTCGCATGTGATGTGTAACTGTGTCTTACAATGTCATATTTGATGGAGAATTAAAGATTCGAAACAGAATGCTGATATTTATATAATCGTCTGGTAGGTAAACATTTGCAAAATATTTTATCGTATATTTCAGACTTACACCCAAGATAAAACTGACACAGCAGAGCTCAGCTGATTATGATCCTGATTTGCATAATTTTAAAACATCACAAGAAAGTAACATTCATTATGAAATGGATGTATCTGAAGCTGAGAAAGAAGCAACAGAAATTTAATTGTTACAATAATGTAAATTTAATTGTAGCTACTGTATATAAATAGAGAGCAACATTCTAGAACTCTACTGCAGTGTTTCCCAATCTGGTCCTCAGGGACCCACAGACAGTCCACGTTTTTGCTCCCTCCCAGCTCCAGGTAGCAAAAATGTAGAGGGCCTGGCAGGGAGCTGGGAGAGAGCAAAAACGTGGACTGGCTAACGGTACCCTGAGGACCGGACTAAAAAACACTACTCTACTGGAAGGACTAAACTATTTTTCCACAAGAAATTCCATTGACTATTAACAGTGCAGGAAAACAATGTCTCTGCTCCATTCTGAACCGATAGCTGGATACCACCTGCACATCCCCCCACACATCGCAGAGTTATTAAGTACTAGCCATCCTGTTCACTGCGCCCGTCCTGCATTTTTATACACAACAGTAAGAGTGATTAAACATTTATTGCTACATCAATTCACATCTGGATTCAGTAGTTTTTTTTTTCCATCCTACCCATCTAACTATCTGTCTTCCAGATGCTTTTTTGCAAAATATAGTCATAGGAAGACAGAAACTGATTCAATCTATTTATGTATTAAAATAAAGAATATTTATAGAGCTCCCAGGCTGTGCATAATCTTCCTATAACCCCTGGACGTATGTCGGGCCCAATCATAAAGATCATTACTTAGAGGCGCTGCCGTTTATCACCGCATCTCACGCTTTCCACCTTATGGATCTCATCACGGCTGCATCCCGTCTTAAACCACTTGAATCGTTTTCCAGAAATATTCAGAGGGTAATGTTTATTATTACTAGTATTTTTCAATAAACACGGATTTACCCACCTAATTTAATTATGTATTGCGCAGACAGCTGCGGTACGTAGGACGTCTTGTACCTTGTGCTTCAGCGGGAGTCTCTTTAAAACTTATTACCTTTTCTAGATTAAAATTGGCGATTGATATCTATGTGAAGGATATCTAAAACTGCAGGCTGTATGAGCATAGCTTACTCGCGCACAAACCATACCATATGCCTACTACGATCGGGATTTGACACATTATTAAAAGACGTTAATGTTGATTGTTAGGTTTTCTTAAGAGAATAATCTTTATTTCTCAGTTAAGTGTAGTTTATTTTTCGTATCGTTTCCAAAAATCTATTGGCTTCCTTTTTCCGAGCACTTCCTTGATAGTTTATGTTGACGCGGTTTACGTAGTTAATGATAAGATTTCGTAAAGTATTTTTCCTGCCTGCTACTCTTTACAGTGCAATTTATATTTTCTCCCGTTAATGTAACTGACATAAAGTTACATATAGGGCCTACTTAAAGTTATCGGAGGCTTTCGTGTGACTGCAAGCATGGATAATAGTTGTTGCTTTCGGTAAAGTTAATACTCCTCCTTTCACTTGACTTTACGCAAGTCGATGACACGTCTGCAAGTTAGGTACACATCCACTGGCGCTCGATAACTTGGACTCAGTTGCTGACGTTGGCATAAACTTGGAATAAATTATCAAGAGCATCTTAACTGTGTTTCACGGACTAACAGATTTGCTCAGTAGGAAGTGAGTGCAACCACAGAGCAATCTGGATGAAAACAATATTATGCAATTTCTTACGTATATCCGGTAATATTCATCATATTTTTCATTGTACTTTTTGCCTTTAAAAATCTAAAGATAGCATACATTTCATGCACATTTAAATTCTGAACAACATCCAAATAAGTATGCCGTATTTAGGCCTAAGTAAATGTCCCTAAAATTGTAACCAGAATTTTAATTTGCCTATATTATTATAAAAAAACAACTACATTTTACAATCGGTGTTAAGTTCTAGCCACCTGCCAACCAATTCAGATGAAACTCATGCCTTTCCATATCACAGTATCAAATGCACTAGCACGGTGGTATACGTGCCTGCTGAGTTTTATATTATATAATGTGCTCCGACAGACTTGCTGCCCACAGGCGAGCAGAAATGCTCTTACTCTTTGTATCATTAATTATTAAATCACATACATAAGTCTACAGCTGGGAGTAACATAATATGTCATTATCAACTTAAGTATATTTTATGGACAGATTTAGTTGGTGAGAAAACACTGCTCATTTACAATAAAACGTAATAGTTTTAAAGAACATGTTAAGTCATATATTAGTATTGTTTCTAGAACCTTGTGAACTAGGCTTATATGGACAATCCTAATACCAATCATACCATCAAAATCCATTATTGGGGGGTGCTGGATTCTACTAAGTTCTACTATAATTCATACTTTGCCACAAAAGTCACAACCCAAATACTACTATACCAGAGAGACCAACATTAATTAGTAGCCAGATTCATTGCTACATAATCTATGGAGGCAGCTGAACCAATTTCTGCTACGGAAACATTATTACTCAACCATAATCCCTTTGGGTGGAAGTGGACTTGCTGGACAATGTATTACGTCTGCATTGATTGCATAAGAGATGATACCAGCTCCTTTAAGACTGAACTGTCCATCCTCCTTATATACTTATGCAAGATGGACGAGAAAAGTAATAAACAGTACAGGGTCGCAGTCAACCGGCTCCCTGGGTGGGCAGGACGTCAGCTCTTCACGCGCCGGACTCTCACTCACTATGAGTAATTTAGAGACACTAATTGACCTTACAGTGGATTATGGGAGGAAACCAGAAAGACCAGAGAACATTCAAGCGGGATTCACACTGACCACCCTTGCAGTGTGAGGACGGGGTTACCCACGAAGCCACTAGTTCCCTCGTATGATAACTAAACAAATACAGTGTAACTTTGTATGTGCAATGAAATCTGACTTTACAGAAACCTGGTCGTTGAATTCCTACGTCATTCAAAAGATATGCACTTAATTAATTGGGGTCACTAAATTGCTTTTGATTACGCTTGTGTATCGACCCTGTGATGGACTAGCATCCCTTCCAGGGTGTACCCCAATCTTGTGTCCTGTGCTACCTGGGATAGGCTCCAGACCCCCTGTGGCCCTTAATATGGGTTTATGCTGCATAGCTATTCATCTTAGTTTTTTAAACAATCCATACTTAATACAAGTAGATCTTTCGCGTGTAAGATGTGGTTTCGTTCATTAACGGAATACGGGCGTTTGTATTCGTTTTATCATCTTTTTTGTCCGATCCTTTCGCCGATGGATTAAACAATTCAGTTCGGATGGAGCGCAGCTCAGGGCGACTCAATGGCGTGCGAGCGAAACCCAGTGCGGAGGCGTTTGTGCAAGAGCTGGCGTCCAATGGCAGCGCTGCGTGCTGCGGACTGACCAATGAGGGCTGGCGTTGCCCTTGCAAGCCAAGAATCCCTGGTCCGCCATGATGCGCGTTTGCGCTCGCGTTGCGGGCCGACCAATGAGGGCCGGCGCTGTCTTCGTAAACGAAGAGGCGCAGGGCCGCCATGATGCGTGTTTGTGCTCGTATCTGTGTGGAGAAAGCAGCGGAGACACATTGAACCAGAAACAAAGGAAATACGCACTCGTCCTCGCGAATTGGTATGCGTTTTCAGGTAAAACAAAGCAAAACCAAACGACAACAAAAGCAAAAGCGAGGGCAGACAAATCAAACTTTAACACCTGCGCTCATTAAGCGTCGACGTAGGTATATTCTTTCTCTTCTTTTTTTAGACGTGGTTACGTTTGCTAGCCAGCTGCGTTAATTACCACAGAAATTAACCAGCGATCGTTTTGGGAAATAGTTGGCCACGCAGCACGCAGGAGAGCGCACCTTTTCAGGGAAGAGCGTTTAAAAAACCGAATTTCGACGTTTATTTGCATGATATGACGGAGATTAAGCGGTAGAATTCGAATCGTCCGCTAGCTAACAATATTGACAAACCAGTTATCCCGTGGGGGGCTAGCTGGATCATTGTTTATGTAAAATTGACTTCGTCAGTTTTGAGATTATATTTAACTAACTAGGCTGCTGGGACTGGTTTTCAACGAAATAAGTAATTGACGACTTTCTAATTATCTCTACCAGACCATTAGTAGTTTTCATTATTTTGAACCGATCGTTTAGCGGCTAAGCTACGTGGCTACCTATGTAAACACATGTTCACCGGACAATAGTAAGTTGATTTCTGGAAGCCCGATGACAGGAAATTACTCATTTTGGTTTTGTTTGGAAGAATTATAATTACCTGAAGCGTTTAAAAGCTCAGACGTGCATTTTTAGGAAATAATGGATGTCCTCCTAATGTGGAAAATATACTTTTAGTGGACTGGTTACAAACTTCTTTTCAGTCACAATACGGATTAAAGTTGTCTGCTTGCCATTAGTGGTTTATATTTGGGAGTGCATAGCTGGCGAGCCATGTGTGCATGCCTTCAGGTAACATTAGATGACGCGGAGTGTGGTGACCGTTTTGAGTATAACATAGTGAAACTCAGTCGTTTCAGTTGGAAAAAAAACCACGGTGAACTACACATGACGGTCAATGGCAAATGGCAATGTGTCAGTGCTAAGGCCTGTTTCTGAAGCGCCGTTTATATTGTTGCCTGATTGCTGGCTAATTCAGACTTGTATGAGGAAATGGGATGTGTTTTTGATCGATGGGCAAGCGCTCCAATGGCTCTCCGGCATGGTCTGAGTCCCGCCCACTATCGTGTTTCTGCTGCTTCTGGAAAGGGCAGCTACGTTCCGCCGTTGTTTGCACTTTACGTACCAGGCCCATGTGGCATGAGTAGACCGTGCCATTACAATTTAAACAACCCCCCCCACCCCAAAGAGTCATTTCTGGTTTGTGAATTGGTTAACCGCCATGAAATGTAGTAAGATTGTACCTGTGGCTTTCCAGTCAATGTGCGTCTGGTTTTATGAGGTATAGCTGGCTTTGCCGAGTGTCAAATCTGCATTTACATCTAATTGTACTTTTACTTGTGTGCTATGTATGAAGTATTTTGATGTCGGGGTTCAGGAAATGCTTCTTTTATATCAAGGTTGAAATACTGCCTTTGATCATTTCCTGCATCCAGCATTCTCTCCTGAGATGTGATGTCCCCAGTTTGTTGAAAAAAGTACTGGTATCAAACTCCTTTATCATTATCATATGTTATCACTGCATGGAAAATTTGTTGAATATCGACAGATGTTTTTCACGTGAGGGCTTTTTGCGGAATTTTGATTCAGATCCTTTGATGATGTTTGGATTTTATAGGACCATATATATTAAAAACACTTCTCATCTTGTAGTATTAAACAGGGAACTGAACCTCCTCTGAGCAGTTGACCTTCAATTTACCACCCTTTTCACTTTTTCTTGTGTAAAATGGATGGAAATTCCTCTAATGTGTTTAATTCTAAACAAAGGTTCCGAACACGTTCAGGGTTAGATCTGCAATAGAAATACTTTTCATTAAATGAAATTAAATTTAAATTAGCGAAGTTACTATAAATTAAAAATAAGATTTGCGTAAAACTGTTTAAAAATGCTTTTGGGAGGCTTGATGTGTTTGAAATGTTTTTGGCATTGACTCTTTTACCTTCCAGATCTAATTAGAGAGAAGGATTAGCTAAGATCTACCTAGGAGTAGTAATTTTATTTCTCTTTGTGTTGTGTTATATATTAGGGTTCTTTTTGTGTATAGCCCAGCTTAACACAAGGTACTTAGTGATACTGACTCTGTTCTGTTAATGGTATTTCTGTGTCTTAAAAGATTTGAAGGAAGGTGGTGTTCCTTATTTGTAGACTGGATTCCTAGAGTGTTTCTGGGACAGAGTGACATGAATCGTGAGGCGTTAACAGGCGGCATGTAGTCTCTGTAAATTTTAACAAGTGTGTTGATGTTCCGAGGCACGGTTTCCTTGTACGCCTCTGATGTGTGTATGCAACTGTCTGTCTTCGTAGTGTTAACCGGAATGCCTAAGGAAAAATATGACCCGCCTGACCCTAGGCGGATGTACACGATAATGTCGAGTGAGGAGGCAGCCAATGGGAAGAAGTCGTACTGGGCCGAGCTTGAAATCAGCGGTAAGGAGGATTTAAAAAAAAAAAAAATTTTTTAAACACGGCGGGGCATGGCTTTACGGTCGCCACTGGCTGTTCAGATCTGCTGCTGTTGACACTCTTCGTGGTCCTATTCTTGGAGTATTGAGCAAGGATTTTTAAATCGGGCACATTTTCAGTCTTTCTGTGTCCGGTCAGGCAGTTGTTTCACTTGGATGGAGCATGCGCGCAGATCTTATTTAAAAAGGCCAAAATCCAGAATGCTCTGTGTATTCAGCTTCTCACGATGCATATTTCGGTTTAAGTAACAAAAACATCGACCTGTTTAATTCCTCTGGCTAGCTTTGAAACTGAGAATGACCCTGTGTTTAAGCAGTATACGCACACATACTTCTAAAGTCTTGTTACTTGCCTGGTGAGTAATGTTATAGTGTAGTAGTCTGAATGTTGTGCTTCATATCTCAGGTGAGACTCTTGTCTAGTGGCCTTGAGTCAGATACTAAGCCTGATTCACAGCAGTGATGCATCCAGTGATGTGCAAGTGCTTGCGTATGTTGCCGTGTGTAATATGTCTGCACTTGTCTTTGCCACGTGCAGGTAGAGTGCGCAGCCTGAGCTCTGCACTGTGGTCCCTTACGCATCTCACTGCCCTGCACATCAGTGACAACTCTCTGTCACGCATTCCACCTGACATTGCCAAACTCCATAACTTGGTGTACTTGGACCTTTCATCCAACAAGATCAGGAGCCTGCCAGCTGAACTCGGCAACATGGTATCTCTCAGGTGAGCTGCCCCGCCCTTACGCTCGGCTCCTGCTTCTCCCACGGCCAAGTAATTCCTGAAACCGTTCCATGAAGCAGGGTTTCTCAGTTGGCTGCTGTAACTTAAGCTAGGAGTCACGATCGTCTGATAAGAGTTTAGGTATGGAGCATCCCTACTGGACAGTCATGACTCCTACCTTAAGTTACCCCAGCTAACATACTCCCTGAAACATCTGCAAAAAAAAAAACAAACGATTCTAAGGACTTGGGCTTCCTAAAATAAACTCAACTGCAATAATTATCCAGAACTTTCCTCTGGCTGTTGTCTACCTCCTGAGCTGGATAGAGCAGTGGTGTGTCGTAAGGTGTCACTTGTTTTCGAGAAATGGGGATGATGTGATAAATGGGGGGGGGGGGGACTCTGTCTTGCTCTCTTGAACAAAAGATCTTGTGTCTTTGTTGTTTGCTGTTTAGAGAATATTCTTTCTGTCTGAAGCATGTAATTAAAGAGCTGAAAAGAGGGATTGTTGGTGTCCATTAATCTGAAGAGCCGCACGGTACAGTTTGACTCAAGGAAATGCAGTCTGGGTGCTTTTGTGTCTTCACCCAGCTTTGGTTTCTGTTTCATATAAATACGTAGGTTTATTCTGACAAACCTGAATGCTTCGACAAGGGCTGCTCTGTTTAGATAGCGAGCCCTGAGGTCTGCAGTCATATGGCAGATGGAACAGCAAGTGCTTGGCCTCCAGTACACGGGCACACTGTGTAGATTGCCCTTCATTGGCATTGGTGTGCCCTGTCAGTCTCTAGGTTTCGATTGCTGTTCTGTCCTCTCCACTCTGCCTACTTCCTATGCCAGCTCTGCTAATTGCCCATTTCGATGCACCGTGCCCTCGGTATTAACGAGTTTGGAGCGCATCTCCAGGTGCAGCGAATCATCGCCGGGGCTCTCGTCACTAAAGCCAGCATTTCTTGTCCTTTTCAGGGAACTGCTTTTAAATAACAACCAGTTGCGGGTTCTACCTTTCGAACTTGGGAAGCTGTTTCAGTTACAAACACTTGGCTTGAAAGGTGAGTCTCTCACTTTCAGGGTCAGGACTCTATCTTTATGTCCAGTCTGGGAAACCACCAAAATATTTTATTCCAAGAGGTGTAAGTTGTAAAGCAGATTAGGTTAATGATAAAATGGGCACATACTTTCTCATTCACTTCTGTGTAATTTTGTAAAGTTGTGTAAAGTTATTACTTGTGCTGGATTGCATTTAAGTCCATAATAGTGTGCATTATGTGAAAGTCTTTGAGAAGATTAAACACTCCTCATCCGTTCTCTCGCTGCTCCCTGTAGGAAACCCACTTGCACAAGAAATCATGAGCCTCTATCAGGAACCAGATGGGACACGCCGGTTACTAAACTACCTGCTGGATAACCTTGCTGGCACCACCAAACGCAGTGAGTGGTCCTTTCTCATTGGCCCGGAAACTTGGTTGTGCTGATTGGTCAGTTTGTGGTTTGATATGTGTCAGTCATGCTGGGAGGTATTCTTTACTCACCGCTGCCCCGCCTCCTCAGCTTAACGAACTTCTGTGTTGATTCTGGATCGGTTGGCTTGCTGTCCCTTGTCCAGAGGCCTGTTGTGCTACAGCTAATCAAACAAATTCAGCGTGGGAGCTGTTTTAACAGTCTTGAGATTTGTCCTAAGTGCAGCCTGTAAGAAACCAGATTTTATTGTCCTTATCTGATAGATTTTAATGGATGTTGCCAGGAACTATGTTTTTGTCAAATCAAATTCCACCTTTGTATTGGTGTAAAGACTGTTCAGCTGAACATATGACTGCGATAGGAAAACAGACTTGGTGGGGAGGTGTTGCATAGTGCTGTGGTCTGTTATAGCAGCTGTGCTGCTGTTGTGTCCTCAGTTTAGAGCTAAGATAAATGTCATCTTAAACATAGCTGACTTGTTTCCCACTGTCTGCTCTACTGTTGCCTAAGACTTGCTTAGTAAACTCAGGATATTGGTGTATATTTTACTGTGATTGAATCACGTGATGTTTCCTTGATCACACATTGCTCCAGGCAAATTGAAATGGCAAACGAAGAGCGTGTGGGATTCTTAGCTGCTTAAAGTTGACGTCGCAGACCGGGACAGGTGTAACTCATAAAATGTCTCCGGTGGCCGTCTCTGCAGATGTCAGATTTGACGTGATGCGAAAACCGCGTCGGATGAGCAGCTTTTTCCCTGCATTGCGTGCTGCGTTCGTGTTCTGCCTAATCAGGAGGAGGTTGAAAACAGGATGTTCTGTGATCTGATGCTGACTCAGGGTATTCATGTAAATGTTATTCAGTTCAGTATAAATTGATTTATTTGTGCCCTGTTGTTAAATGGCAGATGTCACTGTCATGCCCTTTTAGGCATTTTGAGCACCGTCCCACCCCTCGCAGCCAATCCCAGTGCCAGAGCTGAAATGTGACCCCTCCTCTAGAAAACGGGACGATTTGATTATCTAGATGACTAATTGATGAACCGACGAACCTGAATAGGCTGTAACAGAGAGCTCAGGTGCGCTGATCCTGCTTTTCTCTGGCTCTAGTCTCCACAGAGCAGCCCCCGCCCAGGTCCTGGATCGTGCTGCAGGAGCCAGACAGGACGCGTCCTGCAGGTAAGACCTCCCGCCCCGTCCGCGCCGTGCCCCTGTTTTTGGCGCGATCTCGTGTCATGCCGCTTTAACCGTTCCCGACCTTTCGCACCGCAGCGCTGTTTTCTGTCATGTGCTACAACGTGCTCTGCGACAAGTACGCCACGCGTCAACTCTACGGCTACTGCCCGTCGTGGGCGCTCAACTGGGAGTACAGGAAGAAGGCCATCATGCAGGAAATCCTGAGCTGCTGCGCTGACATCATCAGCCTGCAGGTGGGGCTGGTGCTGTGGCCGCATCTGATTGGCTTTAGAGCTGAGCAGTTATATTTAAGTGATCTCATGGCATACGTATCGTCTTGCTCTTGAACTTACGATGTTTTCCCTGTAGGAGCTTACTGCATGGGATTGTAATTTGTATTATTAATTTGATATGTAAACAGATGTTAAAGGGGCAGTTCACCTCAAAAACAAATATGCTATAGTGCTATTTATCCATCCAGGTCGTTCTGCTGGGTGATGCCTAGTTTTAGAGAAATCGGATGTAGAAATGTGTCGTCTTTAGAATATTTTGGGACTGAACGGCATTCTTTCGGTGATGATTACACCGAAACGTATATTTGAAAAATTCAACGGCATGGTCTCCTAGCAGAAGTCTTGACCCGGTTACTCAAGATAATTCGCAGACTTTGTAATAAGCAGTTTTGTGTAGCGATTATATTCTTTCTGCCGAACTCCACACGCCAACCGTATCATTGCGCAGACGTTAGCGCCGGGCTGCTCGTGCTCCTGGGAAAAGGCACGGATAGACTGCGCGAAAAACTTAAACGTTTAATATTTGCCTGCATAGATGTAGGGAATAATTGATATGAGATGGCATAAAAGCAGCTGGCTGGCTTTGTGTAAGGTTGACTGGTTACATCTGCCCTGTGTTGTCTTTACAGGAAGTTGAAACGGAACAGTACTATAACTACTTTCTGGTAGAGCTGAAAGAGCATGGATACGAGGGCTTCTTCAGCCCAAAGTCCAGGGCCAGGACCATGTCCGAATCGGACCGTAAGCATGTGGATGGGTGTGCAATATTCTTCAAAACTGAAAAGTGAGCTTGCCCCCCTGAGACCCGCTTCTTTCGGCGTTCCGTGCCGTATCAGCTGTGCCGCCCCGTTAAATCTCGCTCG
This sequence comes from Cryptomyrus ogoouensis, assembly GCA_025773925.1. NCBI lineage: Eukaryota > Metazoa > Chordata > Actinopteri > Osteoglossiformes > Mormyridae > Cryptomyrus > Cryptomyrus ogoouensis. Next base: position 2,755,074 of record JAOYFF010000049.1, read on the forward strand.
TGTCGCCTACAGGTTTGTCTTGGTGCAGAAACATACTGTGGAGTTTAACCAGCTGGCCATGGCTAATTCGGAGGGTTCGGAAGCCATGCTGAACCGGGTTATGACCAAGGACAACATTGGGGTTGCGGTGCTGCTCGAGCTTCGCAAGGAGATGATGGAGCAGACGGGTGGGTCTCCAGGCTTATGCCGCACTCTTGGAGTCGTGTACTGTGGTGACCCCGGCTTAAGCTACTCTTGCTTTCCAGCTGGCAAACTGCATGGGATGGAGAAACAGCTCCTCCTGGTGGCTAATGCTCACATGCACTGGGACCCAGAGTACTCCGATGTGAAGTTAGTCCAGACCATGATGTTCCTGTCGGAGATCAAGAACATCATTGACAACACCACGAGAAGCCTCAAGCTGAACTCCATCTCCGGTGAGACCAACGCCATCCCCCTCGTGCTGTGCGCTGACCTCAACTCATTGCCCGATTCTGGTAAGTTCTTTGCCAAATGTATCAGCCAAATGTGCACTAGGTATTTCCAAAGAGTGTGAGGATCTGATTGGAGCTTGGAGGAGACTTGGTTTTGCGTGACCAGTGGATGGCGCTAGAGAGACCATGGGTGTGTCTTCCTGAGTGACAAATGGTGTGATGCACGTCTGTGACGTGTACAGGTGTGGTGGAGTACCTGAGCACGGGAGGGGTGGACAGCACGCACAAGGACTTCAAAGAGCTTCGCTACGTCGACAGCCTGACCAACTTCAACTGCAACGGAAAGAAGGGCACACCCAACGGCAGAATCACACACGGCTTCAAGCTGAAGAGCGCCTACGAGAACGGCCTCATGCCTTACACCAACTACACCTTTGACTTCAAGGTACAGTCCCTTCTCTTTCTCTGGGTGCTGGGATTTTCTGGTTGCTTCTGACAGAGGAATCTCCAAAGCATCAGTTGTCTTCTAGCTTGAGCTGATTCCCTCAAGTCAAAGCACATTAATAAAATGAGCGAGACTGCTTTGAGCTATGTGCAGAGCTACACATTTCCTGTTAGACAGTTTCAGAGCTTATCTTTCTATGGCCAGTTTACAGACTCTCCAAAGCTTGATGGCCGTAGAGTTTTATGTGACCTGTCAATTAGGTCCCGTTGGGTTCTTTTTAAGAACTTGCCAAAGGAGCATAGCTTGGAAATACGAGTATTTCTGCTTGACCCATCTGGTTATCTTTTGACTCGTGCAATGCTAAATTGAAATGTTTGCAGACATTGGCATGGTTCTGAACCATGACTAAATATCGTGGACCTAATCCTGACTTTAGTGCACTTTGTGTAACGAGAACTTTAAATGCGGATAAAATGACCCCGAGCTAGCTAAAGATTTTCCTGGTCGATACTGGTCTGCGGGATAGTGACGCACGAGAGGTTTAAAAAGCTCTTTCCTTTTCTCTTTCAGGGTGTCATTGATTACATCTTCTACTCTCAGCCTCTGCTCAATGTGTTGGGAGTCTTGGGGCCAGTGGATCCAAACTGGCTTGAGAACAATGTCAGCGGTTGCCCACATTCTCATATCCCCTCTGATCACTTCTCCCTATTTGCACAGCTGGAGCTAGTTCTGCCCTATACGCCACCAGTCAATGGAATCCACCTGCAAGGCCGCAGGTAGTCTTCCGAGCCACTGGAGGGAGCTAATTCTCCCCAAGCGCTTTTCTGTAAATTTTTGAAGAAATACATAATCTGTATAATAATATGATCAGAGAAGTGAGGTATGGCCAACAGGGATTTTTCTCTTTTTGTAATGGTTTTTAATAGATTTTAATTGACGCTAAAGTCAATGCTGGTAATACTTTTACCATTTTCAGGCGCAATGTAATGATCTGGACTCGTAGATACTTTTTACACTCTTCCCCACTGTTACTGCGACGATACCCATCGAAGTTATTTACGTTCTCTATCAGCGGTCCACAGTTTAAATTCTCTATAGATGAATGCAGTGATTTCATAGGTGGAAGAACTCAGGACCACACAGGCATCATAACACACACAGGGAAGACAGTGCAACATCCATAGCTGTCCAAATCCAAGCTAGTTTTCCGGCTGTGTTAAAAATCCTCACCTTTTCGTTTTGCCTTTTATTTGCCATGAACCCCTTTTTTGTGCACAGTAATACCCTCCTGTGTGATGCATTGTTCATTTTAAGAGACGGACTTGTTAGCGAAGGAGAGAGCCGGCCAAACTTGCTTTACACTCTATGGTGCTGAAACCAACCAACTCTCCTGCTGCTACAAGTCCCGCCCCCTCACCCCCCCCTTTTTAATTTTAAACCTCATATTGCCATTGTATAGCAGTAGTATGTTATACGTCTACTGGCTCTTAAAGCCATACTGCTTGTTTTTTTTTTTTGTGGTGATTTATAATCACAAAAACCCCTTAATTCTGACTTCTAGAAGCTCTGCAGCTTAATTTATTCAGCTGAATTTAATGTCTTTCAAATATTTCAGTCTTCTATTTTTCAGCATTGTTTTCTTCTCTCTTCAAACGGTGGGAATGAAGTTGGCCCCCTCTGTAGCCCCCCTCCTTTAGAGTGTTTTTTTTTTTTTTTTTTTTTTAAATCGTCGTTCGATTAAGCAATTGGGCTGTAGCGCCATCTTGTGAACTGGGGTGGAGGGAGTCGACTGAGGGCACATGACAAGGGAAGGTTCCTTCCTAAGGGCGCGAATGATGTCCCGGCCAAGCCCGACGGCCCTCTCTGCTGCAGTAACTCTCGAGTGCCCTTTGCAGGGACCAAGGGGGTGATTGACTGTCGACTCTTGGAGGTCTTAGCGTGGCATTACAGCTGCCATTGGCACCAGCGTACACACACACACTTAGACTTAGCTGCCAGTAGTGACCTTCACAACCATACCTTCATGTTTCATTGTAGGGGTTTTTCATACAAGTATTTATAATATTGAAATTTGGAATTAGCGTTTACATGATTGTATATGAACTGCAAACGACCTGATTTATTGCATTTTTGTACTTGGAATTCTAATAATCAGATTTGGGGAAAAAAAGATTGTATTGTGAACTAAATTTATATCAGTTTTAACGTGTTTAAAGACACGACCAGCTTGTACAAAAGACTTTTTAAAAAAAAAAAAAAAAAAAAAAAAAAAAATCAAAGAAAAAAATTGTTCCTGTAATCGCTGCTACCGTTTGCACTCCCATGGGTTACGTTCCTTAGATGTACCACAGTGGTGTTTATTTCCAAAATGTTGCACTCAAGGCAGATTCCGACAGCACTTCAGGAGTCCATCTGCTCGTTCAGGCAGCTTTCACCAACATGCCCCGAGCCACCCCCCCCCCCCTCCCCCCGGGGCATATGAAATAGCGAGGGAAGTACCCCGTCCCCATGCTTTCGGCTCTCTGGAGGTCTTGGGAGAGATGTGTGGAGGAGACCGGTCGCTGAAGGGAAGATTTTTTTTTTTTTTTTTCTTTAAAAAAAAAAAAAATGCATTGTGCCTCAACGATTCTGTTGGTCACATCGGTTGTGCAATCGTCTGACAGCTGTGCAGCTCTTCAGAATTATTTTTTTTAGGATTCTGTCCAGTTCAATATCTGCTGTGGAAGTTAATATTGTTGTTTCTGGTCTCCTTGTGGGTTTACGGAGTTCTGTAGTAATCAGTGACTCGTTAATCGTTGGGATCTGTCTGATTTCTATCAAATCATACTATCAGTGCCCTTGCATTTGCATGCTGCTCTGCCTCCCAGAGAATCATCCTTCCTTGGTCTCATTAATAGCCAGCTTAGCTCTAGAGGGGCACCTTCCTCTTCCTTAACTCAGGCAGTTCTCTCATCTCTGTTTTAGGTCTTTCCCAAGCGCTAGACCATGGGTATATGTATTTTATTTTTTCTTCCTGCCTACAGTGCCATCTGTTGCATACTGTTATGAAGCCAAGATGTAAGCTAATCTGTTACTGTAACTCAGCTTTTTGTTGTTTGTTTTTTTTTTGTGGGCTTTTAGAAAAGAGCACAGCCTAGCTTGTCGATTTCCAATACCACTGAGTTCTGGTACAATTGGCCATGTCATTGGAAAAAGGGGAAATAATTCCCAAGGTTTTTAATTGGAAATTGATTGACAAGCACTTAAAGCTGGTAACGAGTGCAGCTACTACCTAAAATCGACTATTACAGCTTTTAAATATGTGCTGTTGTACAAACCAATTTTAATTTAATAGATTTTAACTTTCCAAAGGAAGAGATACAGTGAAGCGATAGGTCTGAGATGTCCTCTTTACCCAGAGCCTGCTCTTATCTATTTAAAATTTCCTTTTCACTTGTTTCTGTTGAACAAAGTGTCCAGTTGATTATATTGAATTGCTGACTATTGTAGTTGATTAAAACAGCCTTTTTTTTTTTTTTGTTTTTGTAAAGTGTGAATAAACGTTGTATCTCATTTTCTTTCTTTGAAATGAATCTTGTTGTTCAGTGTGTATATCATGATTATCCTGTGGTTGAATGATTTCATCTTTTCTTTAACCCATCGTTTTCCATGATGCACAGACCAAATTCTTTTATAAAAGTTTCATAAATGAAATGAATTATGGGTTTATGGTTTCTTATATGAGGATCGGAGTCCTTGTTTCCGTGTTACCATTGAAAATGCATTCAGACACGAGTGATTGCCACCACATAGGAAATGTCATCTCCACCTGTCAATCTGAAGGCATTAGGCTGTACTACCCCCCCGTCCCCTGTGTAGTATATGCACAGAGCCGCTTTCACTGTTTTGGTAAACGCTTTAGTGAATGGGTCCCTTGTAAAGTGATGTGACATGTTTTTTTTTTTTTAAAAGCACAGCTTGTAATGGCTGCATTGGAATTTGGGTCTCCTGTCACTTCTGAGGTGTGTCGGTTCGTGCTTTCACCCCCCCCAAAACAAATCCAATCTTGTAGGTCTCTTCAGCTAAGGCTGTAGAGGCAAAGGGCGAGTCAGTCAGGGTGGACATTCTAGTTACGATCAGCCGCTTACACGTACACGTAGACCACCCTCCCCCCTGAACTCGATGTTTTATATTTGTGGTACTTTCCTAGTCTGTATTTGCACTCTGATCATCAGTGAGGCTGTTTTAAGGCTCGACTATTTTGTTTGGGTAGCTCCGCCCCCATCCTACTTTTGCTCGTCACTCATTGGCCAGTTGCGTCCGTGTTACGTGCGTGTTCAGGTTTCTAGCTGCTGCTTAAAAGTAATAGCGGGAAAAATATTCTGCAGTTTTAATGTCAGTGGGGAAAAACAATGCGGATGTCCTTGTTGGTATTGGATTATTGTGATCTTTAAGGGTCATTGCAGTCTAGTAATATGTCAATTTTGGAAGAAGCTAAAGTTGAAAACGACGTTTTTTAGACCCTACTATCTTACAGCAGTTTTCGCTGAACTCATCTTCTGTCCCGTTTCCTCATCCGCTTGGTTATAACTTTCATGTAGTAGTTGTGCAGCAAACAGGACTGTAGCTGGCCGTATGCGTGTGTATAAATATATATAAATATATATATAAATATATTGACTGTCATATGTGAATGCACTGGACCAACTCTTGTTTACCATTCATTAAATACCAGCAAAACACTTGCACAATGTTTTACGAATGTTAATATAGACATAGGCAGCTGTTTTTAAATCATTACTAGGAACTATTAAAAATGCCTAATGGTAAACAAGGATTTTTCAATTTTACTGTTGTCCTTATGTCTTGGTTACCTTTTCGATTAGTTTGTTTTTAACAGGGTCTGCTTGTTTCCTTTACACCTATGTATTTTTCCTACTTATGGTTGAAAATAAATTCTATATCTGTTTCAGTCCAGTTGTGCTGTAGTCGTTTCACTGACTCGTCCTCACTGAAGAGATTTGTCGGTATTTCGTCGTTAAAAGTAAAGGTGGTGGAGATGCCGCAACGTTAATTGCCAAAGATTATTGTGCGAGAGAAATGAAAGCGGCCGGAGGAATGGAAGTCGCAGAAAACTACGCTGTTCCCCAGTGCAGGTCTCCAACGTTATATGTGTAATATGCTTTAATTTACAGGCATGCTTATCTAGAACAGTCACAAAATGCAAAGACCTGAAGTATTTTAAATGCTTTGTTTACATACACGAAACAGTTGATGGAAATCAGATTTGGTTAGAACTCCATAGGCTATAGACTGTAAATTGCTAGTGTACTGCAAATGCAGTGAAATGTTTCAGTGGTCATGTAAACTTACATAGGTTTACACATGTAATGTACATATATAGACCTAATTAATGTGTCCGTGCAATATATACGAGCTCACAAAATCTGTTTAACGGTTTACTTCGTTCTGCTTGAAGTTACGCCAGTTTTATGAAAATGCGTTTGCGATAAAAAGGTATTGGGTAGGGTTTTAAGTATAAATGCTTTTTTTAATCGGTTGCAGCGAGGAAGGTATTTCTGCTGAATGTAAGCCCGCTGTCTGACCGATAGGTGGCACTGCATGAACAGCATATCCAAAACCTCGCCTAAGGGCAGCGAAGCTCAATCCGCGTCCGTCTCACATTTACAATGGATTTGTTTACAACCACAGTGTCATGAGTCATGATATATTGTTTGATATTTGGCTTAACGTTCGTATCTAAATAAAAATAGAATATATGTGTTCTTGATTTATAAGCATATCAAGCACGTATCCCTTGAAGGGTCTAGGTCAGTCTAGCATCTTGGTCAAGTCTAAATATATTGAAAAAATATAATCGTTTCACAGACCTAACTTTTGAAATCATATACCTTATTTGTAACTGAAACTACACATTTCCCCTCCGGCTAGATTTACACTCTCCGTGCGTGTGTCCTTTTAATCCCGGCTGGCCCCCGAATTGGGCCATTTCCCCGTCATTGACACCGCCATGAAAACAGTGAAGCTGTGAAGGAGCGTCCGCCACAAGTCAGTGTTACTGTCGCTACGCCGCACGGCCCTTTGAGGGAGTCATTCACTTACTGCAATGCAATCGAGCCGTCATCGTCGCTTCCTGACTTTATTTCACTTGTATCTCGACAAAGTTATGCATTTTTACTTATGTTTTATGTTACATGTTTTATGCTGATCATTTAGACAGTATTATGTATATTCGAGGTTAATTATTATCTTCTTAATAGACGTTTTAATTATGTTGAGTGCACCCCCCAACAAAGTATAGTGAAAACAGAAATATTAATTTATGATGAAATTTTACCTTTTAGTATTAAACTCCATGCACTGTCAATGCACCAATACATCTGAAGTCTCCTTTTTACCTTAAAATTGCAACAAAGCATTTAGCGTTGTTTAAATGTGCAAGCATACACTAACCTCATCCATCCATCCATCTATCCATCCATCCATCCATCCATCCATCTGCACCTCTTATCCAGGATTGTGGAAACTCTGGAGCCTATTCCATGAAGCACAGGGCACGGAGGGGATTTATCCTGGAATGCCACTCTCCGAGCCACGACTAGTATAATTTAATTGTAACTCATCTGCTAAATGTTAAATTTTTTATATTTATCTTTTTAATGGGTACAGGTGTATTTGTCCATGCATTTTTATATATACAGCTTCGTCTCTGTTCAACATGGCGGCGCGGTGGTTAACGCTGTTCCCTCACACCTCTGAGACCAGGATTCTAGTCTCCGCCACAACTCCATGTGTGTGGAGTTTGCATGCTCTCCCCGCGTGGTGGTGGGCTTTCCTCCCCTCCTGGTGCTCCGGTTTCCCCGCGCAAACCAAATACATGCTGAGGTAAACTGGAGTTACCAAATTGCCCGTAGGTGCCAGTGTGTGTGAGAACGTGCCCTGTGATGGGGTGGTGCCCCATCCTGGGCTGTTCCCTGCCTTGTGCCCATAGGCTTCGGACCCCCTGTGACCCTGAAGAGGATGAGGGGTTTCAGAAAGAAAGTGGATGGATGATCTGTCTCCTGATCATCTTCTGGTGTGTAAAGCCATGCTTGTTTAAACCCTGCAATGCTGCATGATATAAGTATTGGTATATTGTACTTCTAAATACGCGATTGTTTTTGCAGACCCTCTGGTCTTTGCATCTCATGCCGGTGACCTTCCATAAACAGAAGGGCACTTTCAGAGTGACAGGCTAGCGTGCATTGGCTCAGTGTTTTCTTACACGTGTAAACATTAAGCAAGGTTTCCACTCAAAGCAGCACGCCACTAGTCATCTCATGAATTTTGCTGGTGTTTTTGGAGAGACCCTGTTTGTCTAAAATTTATTGGTTCAACACATTTCCCAGTCTGTTTTTAAAAATACAAAATGTTCTAGTGTCCTTGCCAGATATTTTCCATAGAGAAACTATTTCAAAAATATCAGATGTTTAATAGTGCAACATGCATGTGCCACTATTAGTGAAGAGCAGAACTACATACAGTGTAATTAAAGCACGGCCTTCGAACCCATGTACATCCGGTGACACTTCTGGTAAGACAGAAATTCGGCAATCCCTATGAGGGTAAATTTCTGTGCCCAGTATTGCAGAAGAGATAAATACAATGAAGGGTAGTTTAGGCAACAATAAATACAACACGCACTCCCATAATCATATATGACTCAGTGCATTGACTCAGGCTCCGCCTGCGATTTGAAGGTTATTGATTCAAATCCCCGGTCGGCAGAGTGATTTCACCATTGGTCCCCCTGAACAAGGCCCTAAAGCCCAATTGCTCCAATTGACCCTGTTTTCACAAAAAAAAAGAAAAATCTGTCACCTTGGATAACAGCTTCTGCTAAATAAATAAAATGTCAATATCTAAAGAAGAAAAAAAATAATCAAACTTAGAAAGAAAATTAAAAACAGTGCCAACAGTCTACCACTATGGTACATATTGTTGAGGTTTTGTTGCATGCTTTTCCCGATTCGGCCTGAGAGGCCCCTCGGTTCCCTCGTCCATTAGGGCATCTCCGCAGCACAGGCCACCCGCAGCACAGGGCACCCGCAGCAGGTCCGCCATGCACAGCAGCCCCTGCCTCTGCCCATTAAGCTCACTCTTACCAGCCCTCCTTGAGTTGACTTGCATCCACTTTTGACAGGCCTGGCTTCCTGCTACTGTACCCTCCTGGCCCCCTCATCCAGAGTAATGGGATTCATTTATTCATCAGAAGTGAACTGGATTTTGAAACCGAATCTTTTTTAACCCCCCAGTTCCTCTCGCCGCTGACTCCTCCACCCGCTACGACTCTGTGAAACCTCTCGTCTTCCGTGTGGCCCTGTGCAATCTTAGGGAAGCGGGGATATTTTAGCACGCCGAGTGAATCCAGCGAAGATCTATGAATAATTGCAAAGAAGGGGAGTCAGGGAGAGACTGAAATAAACACTGACGGGCAGCACTTTGACATAAAGGGGGAAGACGAGCTTGGCTGTCATCTGGAAAAAGGTGCTGATCAAGTTTTAAATGAAAGGTGCCGATGGTCGTCGATAAGTCTGAGACCTGCAATTTACACAGTGATTCCATTTTCTATTGGAAGCGTTTCTCTTTCATTTTGAAGATGATCAGGCGGCAATCAGACATGGCTGATTTTCAGGAACCATGCGGCATCAAAACTAAGTCAGGGCGTTACCTTCATGAAGGTTTTTGGGTATGTTTTCAGCAAAACATGAATATGAGGATGTGGATTTGCTTAATGAGCTGTTATTGCTTATAAATATGAAGTGTGTTTAACTTGGAAAACCTTTCAGACAACAAACACTTATGTGGCTGCAGTATGTAGTTATTTGCGATTCTTTTCTTATTATCATTTAGGAATCTATGGTATGGTATTACGGTATTTCAAACCTGGTGTATTTGGGGCTTGACAGTCTGAATGCCTTGTTTAGTCTGTTGATCAGATTTATGAGTCTTATAGACTAACATTATGGGTCTTATAAAAGGTTGGACCTCCTCCCTGTTAATATCATACTCAGTACATCAGTACACACTGGATACAGATTAAGTCCATGGAATGCAAATATGTAATTAGATAAGTAACCCTGGAGAGTCGCATGTGTCTTTTTGGAGATGACGTTGATAAGCTTTAAATTTTACCTGCTAAGGTAATTAGTACTATTACCTTGCCTGTCAGATGCTTCTGGTCAAAGCTGGATTTTACTGGAGGCTGAGATACTTGTTGGTCAATGGGGCCCCCGACAAGGTACATCATTAGGAGCAGAGCGGTGGCTTGCGCTGCGTCACGTGACATTCCCAGCGATTCCACGTGGTTCTGGCGCGCGCGGTGTCTCGGCCCCTCGCGCGAGCAGCGCGCCGACAGCCACGCGGCTTGTTACCGAAGGCACGCTTGCGCCGGTGCCCTGTCAGCCCATCTGCCCGAAAGTCTGAAAGAAAAGCCAATTTGCTTCAAGCTGTCAATACTGTAACCAGCGGTAACCGTATCCATGCCTGGACATTCTGTTTAATAGAGAAACGGGAGATGACAATATTTGTTCATTGTTTGCCTAATAATAACACCTAATATGAGCACCTTTGAACCCAGGGCTGATCTGCCCCTTTCCTCCTCTGTGGCGGTTTCGGTAAGAGACGAACATCTTTGCTGGAATGTGATTTGAAGGAAGACAGGGATCTTTCATTTAGGCACTATTGGGGTCTCATTCCTTCATTAATCTAAACAGATTTTTATCACTCCACGACATTTAATGTAATTTAAAAAGATGACCAACCTTTCTGTCCTCGTCTGCCTGTACCGTGTCTGCTTCGATTAACTGTCTTTTCTTTTCTTGAAAAGACGCTTTAAGTTTCCATGTAAAGGGTAATTGGAGCAAAATCCATTATGGAGAGCTATGTGTGAATCTCTGTGAACAGTGATACCTGCATATACTACACATACTGTTGTTTTTTTATATGAAAAGTTTCGTTTTACTGCTGTGGTCTGTTTTGGGGTGCTGAAGTTTATTCCTACCTGTCTCATTTATTAACAATAGCAGGCAAATATACTTTTTTTTTTTAAACAATAACTGCTGCCTTTTTAAAATCTCAAGTACAGGCAGCGCTCAGCTTACATGAAATCAATTTAATTAGATCCGGGTTTACAAAAAATATAGATGGATACGCCGCGTTTAACGGAAGCGCTAATGAAAAAAGGCGACAAGTCTGTAAGTAGCCTACATAAATAGATTTTTCTTTCTCTCTGTTCATTTGCTCTTAGTAATGCTATGGGTCATTTGAAAACTAATTAAAAATATGTAGTTGAATCTGTAGTGTGATTTTGTTGCCAAGAAATTGTTATGGGACTGGTCCACCAGATTTTCTGCCGGCTCACCCACGCTATTATTTCCGGCTCCGCTACTGGCCTGTAAATTAACACTTTTCATTTTTTGGACATGCGTCCTTGAGCATGTATTACTAGTATATTATTTGCTTATGTGTTTTTTTGCTATAAGACATCTTTAATGGCATGGGAAGGTAAATCCGACTTACGTGAAATCCGACTTGCGTAAGGGTTTTTGGAACGGTTCGCTTATGTCAGTCGAGAACCGCCCGTCTAAGAATTACCGTGATGAAAAATCGGATACAGGGCTGGGCGCTGCCAGACGCGCGTTCTTACAGTGACGCTAACTCAGGGCCCAGATTCACCAGAAAAGTGACTTTAGAGAGCCTGATGAATCTCAGCTGAATTTAAGCTGCGCGCTGTTGCCTTCCAGGCGTGGGACAAAGCGTGATGTCTGATGACAGTTTTAAAGCGACTCCGGGAATGTGCTCGTAAGAAAGCCACACTCTCACATATATTACTTGCTCTCGTTTTCTTTTTTTTCCATCATCCAAAGGATATGTCACAGCTTTAAGGCACTTAAACAGCTACCTGTTCAGATTGTGGGTGAGATAGCATGCAGCGCCGTGGCGTCGCTCCCGCCGGAAGCCGCCGTTGATGCCGCGTTGCCGAAGTGCAGCCGTTCCTGCGTCTGCTGCGGTCAGGCCTGGCCGAAACGCTTCCTTTTAATGAGATAATGTCAGAAATGCGAGAAAGGCGAGGTGGAATTTACCCTACTGCAGTCGACTGAAAAAAATACTAGGTGATGCTGCATTTACGTCGATGCTTTCCCTGTAGAAAGATCACAGCAGACGTCCTTCTCATATGTAGCTGAAGGATCTGTCCCTGGCAAAGGTTTGCGAGCTCACTGACCGGAAGTTTCCGCTCCGGCTTCCAGCTGTGACCCTGCTCTTTCTAGTCAGTTGTCCTGACATCTCATATTTCTCATCTCCTACTCAACAGCCCACCAGTTTCTCTAGTCTCCCTAAGGTTTTCTCCTACGTTCATGGTCTCCATGGTCTCCATGATGTACACGCTGCTGTATATTGCTTAGGACTTCCACATACCTGCTGTCATTTATCCAGGGTAATACTTAACCCTGCATGCTTAACATTTTTTTCTATTACATCAATGTTAGAAACAAACCTGGAAAGATGTATGTGTGTACGTATTTGTGTGTGTGGTAAATTCAGTTGATTAACCTTGTTTATTTAAATATATAAGCTATGTCCTGCTTTTTTTATCCTACATAGTGCACCGTAATTGTGCAAAAAAAAAACAAACCATGTAGTGTGATTTGGATGTAGTTACATTTTTAGAAAATTAAATGGACATTAAAATGTATGTAATTGACACATTAATTAAGGAATGTCTGATTTTGAAAGTAAATGACTGCTGCACAGTAAAGGTGTATTCTGCAAAACATTTTGCAATTTGTAGTCTTTTATAGGCTATGTAGTCTTTTATTGGACATTCATAATTTAGTCAGAATTTGCGCTTTCTAATTTAGTAAGAAAAAGCTGTATGTCAATTCAGTTTTGCCTTATCCTGTTAGTAATGAAAGACACAACAACGTGCTTTTTATAAAAGTTTCTGCACAAATAAATACCCCTAATACATGGATTGCATTATTAGAACAATAATAAGTATCGTAACATTGTTTCAGCCTGGTTTTAGAATTAATGTCCGTTCCCATCAGAGATATGCGATTAATGGCCGGAACATTCCGTGCGAGGGTCTGTGTTCTATTATTAAATTCTTTCCCCGTGTTACTATCAGAGCATGTCACCCATAGGTTAAAAAGGTCTGATATATGAAAAATGCTAGTTCTCTATCCATTAATCTTCTCGGTGAGTATTCGCTATAAGGCCACTATAATGCTGGAACGTGTCCCAGGAAGCATGGCACACGAGACAGCAGGCACCCTGGACTGGATTCCAGTCCATTGCCGGGTGTACGCACCCGCGCACACACTCTCACGGATTATGGGCAATTTAGAGAGACCTGTTACCTAACCGCATGTTTTTGGACCAGTGCGAACTCCAGACATGCAGAGCTAGGGGTGCGAATCGAACCCGAATCCTGGACATATGAGGTTTCTGTGCTAACCACTGAGCTGCCATCCTGCTCATAGTTTTTCTACTTTATGCCAAAAAAATATATATACACACACATACATACACACACACACACACACACATTTATATATATATATATATATTTGAAACGAACACATGTCTGGTTTTGTAGCATGCAAAACTTGATCTTGTTGTGGTGTGGAAAATAATGGAGCCAGACTGACTGCCAAAAATTCTATTAGGAATTGAGAGACTATCTCTAGGAGGATGAAAAGCCTTGGAGTTGAAGGAGTGTGTGTGAAAAGGCATGATAGCTTCGATGCGTGCTGTTATTCTGTGTGTGTGTGTGTGTGTCTTCCAGGCCATATGCCATCTGGCAGAGGGATCTCGAAAACCCTAGATAACAAGCTCAGTGGGTAATCGAGTGTCCAGAGGGTCAGAAGGATAGCTGTAGATAGAGAGTCCTGCCCAGATACCCTTGGGTCCGTGGGAGGGATCCACAGAAATGACAGCGATGCTGATGAGTCAGTGGGCAGAATCTGCCATCCTCAGTTTAATGAAAAAGGGATGAAAAAAAAGAAAAAAAGCAATCAACCAATGAAGGAATGCTCGTGTTCATAGACTTTTTTTTTAAAGGTTTTTTTTTTTGTAATATCGTTGCCGTAGTGAATCCTTTCAATTCTGAAAAATGGCCTCGCCGATGTGAATACACAGCTTAGTATTTGTGAATGATGCGTGACATTATTTGTGTAAGGATTTCTAGAAGATTGGAGAGCGTTATATCGGTTTTTAGTTTTTACTTGGCTTTCAAACATTTTTTTTTTTGCTTTCTGGAGCATTATATGAATATACTGGTTTATTTCCGCAAAAATAATTTAAATTGACTATGACATGAAGTGACTATGACAGAAAAATGTCTGAGTGGCTGTAAACAAATGATAAAATGCATCTTTTGAGTGGAAAATTTGTGTCAGTTGAAGAAATATTTTGTTTTGTTGCTATGAGATTACTCTGAAATGGAGCCTAATGTAAGATTTTCATTTGTATTGTTAGAAATTGTTTTCAATTTGAATAGCATTCATTGAAATCTGGATTTTCTATTGTATTGGTTTAATTCCTATGTTTCAATTTTAAGCATTTTTTTGCAGCAGAACCACTCTAGTGACTTTTTAACCATCATGTCCCGCTTTCTTGACTCAATGGAAGTTCCAGTGGGACTTTTCAGCCATTCCATGCACATTACCCACAATGCACCCTGTTTGCTTCCTTAAGCAGAACCTTCCCCTAGTCTTTGGTGGGTAAATTTCTGGCAGCCCGAGAGAAGTGTGCGAGTGAAAAGGAGTATGACCTGGTGAGAGGCTTGTTATGGTGCATGGTCCCAGTCCCCAGACATGAAGGAGACCAGTGCTGCCCAATGGGGGGGGGGGGGGGGGGGGCCCCCCCCCCGGCCCAAAAGACATCGGGTCTGTTGGGCCTGGCGGGGCCATCAAATTTTTTTTTTTCCCCCAG